>JAZBQP010000453.1:0-14519 GCA_038407015.1 Ceratocystis ficicola | reverse complement strand
GTCAGTGCATCAGTGACATACACTGTTCTCGTTCAACCCTCAACAAATGGGAGATTTTGTCTTTTGTCGAGGGGATGGACGGCCGACCTCAAAGGTGCCATCCCGAGGGTTGTAGGAGGGAAGGTTGGAAGTGGGTCCCAAGACAGACTTAAGAGTATAAATAGAATTATATGACCCAAATTTCCAGGAACATCATAAGATCCTCTGTGGCGCAATTGGCTAGCGCGTCTGACTGTTAATCATCTTCGTATCAAGATGCAGCAATCAGGAGGTTGACAGTTCAAGCCTGTCCGGAGGAGTCTTTTTTTGCGGGTCATGCTGTGTGGATAGAGCCTTGAGCTTTTGACATTTTGACCTTACTCTTCTTCACTGCGTTCAGTCGTAGAAAGCGCCCAGGCTGCTCAAATAATTAACTATTCACCTATTGCCAAATATCTTAGGAAATCAGGCTTGAAATTCGTGATGGGCTCCTTAGTCTTCCATTGATAATGCATCCACCCCCTAGTTGATGGAACTTGTACTGCTCTAGGCAGTTAGGGATAGAGATCTAGGTATCCACTCACTCCACAAGTCATTTCTCATCGACACAGGTATGTGTAATCAGTAGAACCTGTATTTACCAAGCGCCTGACATAGTTGACATGCTATCATTAGTGTAGAGAAGACAGTGGATTCAAGTGGAAGCACCATTGCAGCTACTAGCGTCTCCTATTGGGACCCTTTAGCCCTCTGGAAGGCCGTACAACACCTGTGGCTACATGCATCACTAACAAAATGTCACGTTGCTCGATCATTAGACGTGTTTCGTTATTCTTTTGATTTAGCTATGGTTGGATTATTTAATGAGGCAGTACGTCCAACTCTTGGTTAGATAGAAAATAGGTCAAGACGGCTCTCTAAGAATACGTAGATGTATAAAATCTGTGAGGTAGCAGTCTAATACCCTAGCGAGAATGGGAATTAACTCTTATGGTACTTTGTCTTCCTGGCTGGCAATTGTTGGTAACTGTACGTAGTTACCTATTCGAACACGGCAGCACACAGCGCCTCCCCAAGAACTCTATCACGGTCTTTAGAAGTATGTGACAGTGCTGAACGATACTTACTCGATAATACGGCAGTATAGAAAGCTATTAAAGGATTTCCGGCAACAACTATAACTCAAGTTACCTCGAACTTTTACTGGGGGCAGGTGTCTCTACACCAACGTGGATTGTCACCATCCTGGCTCACACCAATACAGTTGGTTCCTAATAAACCTATGACTATCAAGTAGGTCTGCTGAGGTGCAGGACCTGTCATATCCTGGAGGTCAGCCTACAGGGCCCCCTAAAACTCGCATCATTACATACAACTACAGGAGTACACAATGGGGTGTAGGAGAGTAGCATGTCCCTGCCTCAGTCTAGCAGCGGCTAAGGCTGGGAAAGAACTATTTAATTAGTGGTAGAGTAAGTAAAAGTTATGATGTAAAGTTGGAGGAATACTTGTAACGGCCATATTTAGCCGTGTTTGAGACTTCTATAGTGGCCACATCGTTACCAACCATAAGGAGGTTACCAGCTGATGGAAGGGGCCATGCTTTATTGGAACTTCCACTTACACAATCTTGACTGTACCCAGGCTTGGCCAACATTGTGGCCTGTATACTTGGATCATCATTCATTGGACCATCTCTAGAGACGCCGGGAGAATTATAGCCAAAATATTATCCAAATAAGATTTGCTGGTTCCACGAATGAATAGTGCAACGAGGCTGGTGGTGTAGCAAAGGTACCTACGGTAAAGAAGATCCTCTTTCACTCATTTTGCATCTAGCTACTAATAATTAACACATGCTACAATTCCCAACTCTGACCAGTCCCCTCAAATTTGTTTGTTAGAGCTGCTATTTCTTTGTGCACATAACCAGAACATGTAGCAATTAAAATGTGGTAAGCTGTGCGTCGGCAGCAAAGCTTTTGTCCCCGCATTGAGATAAGTGTTTTCAGCGCTTGTGACGCACTGAGCACCACCCCCCCCCCCCCCCGACTTACACTAGACACTCATTCGAAGTTGTCCCAGTCAAAGCACCCGCTCATTAGACATGACAAATGCCGTCATATCACGTGACCTCGCGATATTTATGATTCCTATCGCGTCGCGTGTTCTGAGCCTCACTGCCCGCTACTGAAATACCATTAATCACTGCCAGTAGAAGAAATGGCCCCTGTCACCACCAACCATTTGCACTTTGAAAATGTCGAACATGACAACTCAGACACAGGGCAAGAAGCGGCACAAGACCGGGATGTTGAGCACAAATCGTTGAAGTACCAGTTACTAGGACAAAGTGCTACGAAAGCAGGTTTGGCTACGGACCAGTCCAAGGTGCGTTTTTCCATCTGTCTCTGGTTGTTTTGGTTCCCATTGCTCACGAGGCATGATTTTAACAAAATAATAGATTTCTGAGATCATTTATGAGACCTCCAAGGGCTCCAAGTTTTTCCAGCGGGAGGAGCAAAAAGACAAGATCCTCTCGGAAAAGATCGAGAAGCTCAAGGCCAAGGCCAAAGGACTACCCGAAGGCGTACTTTCCAAGGCTGCCCGGGATGCTGATTTGCTGCTCGCTGAGCTTGAGGCTACGCGGGACCTGAGCCAGCACATAGTCCATGTTGACTGCGATGCCTTCTTTGCTGCCGTGGAAGAGCTAGACCGCCCAGAACTAAAGGATGTCCCGTTTGCTGTTGGCCAAGGTGTCCTCACCACTGCCAACTACCATGCTCGGAAATTTGGCTGCCGCTCAGGCATGGCATCGTTCGTGGCCAAGAAACTGTGCCCACATCTTATCCTTCTCCCAATAAACCACGCCAAGTACAAAGCCAAAGCTGAGGAAGTCCGCAATGTCCTGGTCGACTACGACCCGCGCTTTGAGAGTGCCAGTATTGACGAGGCCTACGTCAACATCACAGCCTATTGTACAGAGCACCAATTAACACCAGAAGCTGCCGTTGACAAGATGCGCTCTGAAGTCCACATTAAAACTCAGATTACCGTTTCAGCGGGCATTGCGGCCAATGCACGAATCGCAAAGATTTGCTCCAATGTCAACAAGCCCAATGGCCAGTTTTGCGTAGTTAATCAGCGTGACGCCATCATGTCCTTCATCGGTGCTCTACCCACGCGAAAAGTCAATGGCATCGGCCGCGTTCTTGAGCGTGAGCTAGCCGGTGCCCTAAACATACACACCTGTGCAGATCTGTATACTCAACGACAGTTTCTCGCGCCACTTTTTGGAGACAAGGCTTTCCATTTCTTGACACGCGTGTATCTTGGGCTAGGCCGCACCAACGTTCAGCCTGCTGAAGAGTATAAGCGCAAGAGCGTGGGCACCGAAATCACCTTTGGTGAATTGTCGGGTGCAGAGGCCTTGCAGAGCAAACTTCGGGTCATATCAGAGGCCTTAGAAAAAGACCTGGCAAAACACGAGGTCAAGGGCCGAACATTGGTGCTGAAGGTCAAACTCCATACTTTTGAAATCTTGACTAGACAAGCCATATCGCCTAGGCTTCTAGCTAGCGCTGAGGATTTGTTTACGTGCGCCTTACCCATCCTCGCCAAATTACAGGCAGAGAATAACAAGATGACATTGCGGCTCATGGGATTGCGGTGTACGAATCTCCTAAGCACCAAGAAAGCTGACCCTTTGGCATTTTTTGGAGTTCAAAATCGGCCCGTAGAGAATAATGGCATTAGTACACCAAGGCCCAACCTGCCACTTTCTACGGAGGAGGAATGGGAAGAGTGGCCGGCAGAAGAGCTCTTTCCCGCAGAACAAGATGCTGAGTTTGCCGTGCGACAGGATGACGGCAACATGGCGAAAGCCGAGGCTCGTATATCGCACGTAGGGTTAGCTACTACCAAGACAAGACCGGAGGAGCTGGCAGAACGAGACCTCTGGGACTGCCCCATATGCTTGCATCCGCAACAGCCAGAGGAGCGTTCGTTCAACGAGCACATTGATCTATGTCTATCTAGACAGACGATCCGAGATGCAGTGGAGGAAAGCTCTTCCGTGGACACTTGCCCAGAGACTGTGGTGCAAGTTAGAAGGAGAGGCTCTAATAAAAAGCGAGGGCGGTCACATAGAACTAAAGATCCCAAGCAAAAGAAGCTATGCTTCTAGTAAATGTTGGAAGAAACTCAAGACCATTCGATCGGATGTATCTTTGTGATATTGCTTGTACGAGGTGATTATCGCAGACACATGTTGATTTGTAGATATTACTGTAACTATTTCATCTATTAAAGATTGCGCACTATGGTATCCTGAAAGAAAGACATGTTTACAGTTCCTCTTTGTCCTTGCCATCCTGTAGTTTTCGGCGTTAGAAGGTGGTGAGTTTTCACTGTCGAGAAGATCATGGCGAGTACTTACGGCGCTGGCGTCGGGCGCGGCGGTTTTGGCAGCAGGGGCTTCCGTTGAGGTGGCGGACTCGTCGGCCTTGTCTTCGGCGGCCTTGACGACCTTCTGCTCCTCCTCGACAGCGGGTGTCTCGGCAGGCTTCGCCTTGGGAACCAAAGGCTCGGGCTTCGTGACACCCTTGATGCCCATGAGTTCGGTTGTAAATACTAGCAAGGGATGATCATCGTTAGCGGGAACTATTGCTGTAGATGGAGTGCCATGGTACAGAGGCCCTTGGTGTATACGAGGGGGTCGGAACGGTGCGGTGCATACTGAGAGTCGAGTCAGCGGGGATAGGACCGACGGCGCGGTTGCCATAGCCGAGCGAGGGGGGGATGGTGAGAGTGCTGCAAGGTATATCGCGGTTAGAACTCGAGTGGCCACTTAGTCAGAGGAAAGCAAAACGTACCGCTTGTCGCCAATGCACATGTTCAGGAGCCCGTTATCCCAGCTGTGAAGTAAATTAGCAACTGCTTGGTTTCATGATCCGGCGACCCTTGCGGCCCAAGGCCCAGGGAACAGAGCAAATATCACAAACCCCTTGATAACCTGGCCAGTTCCAACCTTGAAGGACAAGGGAGAGCCACGGTCCACGCCTGCGCGGCAAATAAGACAATTGGATTAGTACAGGTACAAGTCGGCTGCTGCTGCAAGCCCTGAGACAGTTCAAAACGACGTACTAGAATCAAACTTGGTGCCATCTTCCAGAGTGCCGGTGTAGTGGACCTGGATCATGTCGCCGGCTACGGTTGGTCTGTCGCACTCGTACTCTTCACTGGCGTCAATTTTCAGGTCAGAGGCTGTAGCCAGGGCAGCCAAGGCAGCGAGAAAAGCAATGGTCTTCATTGTGAGAGTAGATGTCAGTGTCTTGGGGGTAGGTTAGGTATGTAGTAAGGGGATGATTATTTCGGGATTGGTTGTTGGATGTTGAAGTGGCCAGAGGGGTCGAATTATTCTGAGAGCAAATAATCGCTGATCTGTTCTATTGCTTCCCACTCACGCTCTTACTTCACCCACTAAAGACACAACCAGCCGATAAAAAAGGATAAATTAACTGATCCCACAAGGCTTCTCCCTACCCTTGTTCTGTGTCTTCTCCCCCACAAAAAGGACAGAAATGGCAGAGGACACCCAGGTGAGGCTGGATGAACACGCACTACTGCACAACATGTCATCATCATCGTGCCTAGACTTACTTTCAACTCGGTATCAACTGCGCACAAACCATGTGTCGTGTCACTGTCAACCTGCCCTCAAAAGACGAACAGCCTAGCCGCAGCCCTCGCGCTCTCCCCTCACGCTCATTTGCTCCAGGATCAGAGTCAAGCGAGACCATCCAGAAATTCATTGGAGATGGTGCGCATGGTTGAAGTCCTTTCACAGCCGCAACAGCTACCAGCGCTTAGAAAGACGCTGTGCTATGATTAAGTGTTGAAACTCTTTTAATAACTACCTAAACAGCACTCGCCACGAGGCATCAAAAGCGCCCTAATTGTCAAATGTGACTCTTGACGTGATCTTCTGTGGTTTGGATCCGCCCATTTCCAGTAAGGCCTGTAGCAGCCCTCGTCGCCCCTCCGTCCCTTCTATTAGAGTCAGACTATCTAGATGCAGCAGATGAAGCAAACGCAGGCGCATTGGTGCTCATACCTCGCAGTCCGTTTGGCTTTTGCCGCATTCACGCTCACCCGAGTCGCAATTCTAACACACCTAGACCTCAGAGCGCTTGTTTGGTGTGTGCCATTCACAGCATCAGGTGGTCAATTTCGGACCCAATTTCATTCATTCATCAGGAGTATCATGAGCCTTGCAGCTGCACTCCTGTGGGCTTCAGCGCGTTTTTGTGGTCCAAGGCCCTTTAGAGGCCCAGACACACTCTATCCTCGACGGTGCCGCGAGCTTCTTTGTTTTCACTTCTTATTGATTCTCTAGTTTGCATGATCCCTCGACTAGATATTGCGACCAAGATCCTTATTTATCCTTGTGCCCTCCTCGTCTCTGCAACTTCGCTTGAGCAGGCCTAACTATCAGAGAGTCATCAGTCTCGCCTGTTGTAGAGGTAGGGTCTAATGTGCTATTCAACACACCTATATCGGTATAAGTCTACCGCATGATCCTAGCTTTGGTCAATGTAAAGGGGGTTCTTTTTCGCCTACAACGCGGATGTTGTTTAGAGTCGGCTCTGCTTGACACTAATTCTTCGCTCATCTATGGATGTAGGGTATTTTGCATCAAAATCACTGCTAGCTTCTTGCCAGGCCACCTGGTTTCAGCACATTTCGTTTGTATGTTGCAAGGCACTGTCTAGAATGCCTGACTCTACTAGGCGGTGATTCACTTCTAGCAGGTGAAAGACACCCGCTAAATCAAGCTAGATCCCATCTACTCACTCGCTAATGTGTCTGGATTTTAATGGGCTTTTCACTAGCTTATCAATTTTGTCCCGAGAGACACTTCCATAAGTACATGGAGATTTTCCGCCACCTGACTAGGCTCTGTTGAGCATTCAATCCAGTGCCCTACGCAGACCGTTCATGTGACTTGCGGTGGTGCTGCTAGGCCCCAGGAAGAAAGCGAAGATGAAGGCCAGCCAGAGATTAGCAAGGACAAGACAAGCGCCGCGTCAGACATTGGCCGGGTAGCTGAAAGGCAAGACAGACAGTAACAGCAAGGGAAAAGGCCCAGGACCCAAGTGTTTTTACCATACATGGTAAGAAGCAAGGCAACAGCTTGGGGTTATCTTTTGAACTGTGCTAGGTTGTTGCAGAGGAAAGCTCCTTATTTCATGCATGGAAAGGGCGCAATGTTTCATTGTCTTGTGCTCTAGCATAAGATTTTCATTACACTCTTTACATTGAAATATAGCTTGTCAGTCCAGTGCAAATAATCTGGTACATCACAAGGGAGAGGCCATGATTCTGCATCTTGACGCTTACAATAGTGATAATGGTCATGTCACGAACTAGCCAGCGTAGTCAACATCACTGAAGACGTCTGTTATCCCCGCTGTACACGCAAAAGCTTTCAGCTTCAAATGGCGGGTGCAAAAATAGATGCATTGTGAATCAATTACAAGCATTCTTTCACGAACGACGCTCAACGGCAAGGGAGACGTCACATATCACCTTGAGTTTCAGATCTCGTATCATAGCATCAAAACTGAATCCAATTCTTTTTTTTAATACTTGAGTGGAAGGGCTAACGACTGGAACATTGAAAAGGGCCTCATCCGAACTTTCATCATCACTTGTTCATAAAAACTAGCATAGAACGGCATTTATGCATGCCGTTCTGGAGGTCTAGGGCGTAGACGCCAGGACTCAAGCCTCATCGTCAGAGGGGATGCGAGGATCATTGGCCAGCACGCCAGACTTTAGAAGGGCGTCAGGGCTGGGTCTATGCGAAATCTTTTCGTTGAGGGTGTCTGCACGCATGCTCTTCTGGAGCTCCATCTGGTGGGCTTGGATTGCCGGGGCGGCGGTAGTGTGAGGCAAGATGTTTTCTACAAGCGGGCAAAAGAAAAAGGCATGCCTGGTTAGTACAAGAACAATCAACTGCAGATTGCAAAAAACGGAAGCCAAGCAGGAGGCGGCTTACTGTCAACCAGGCTGTCGCGTGTGGGACGATGCTGCAGGTAGTTATCAAGGCTGTTCTTCCGCTCCGGACTAACAACAATGTGCGAGTCGTCGACAGTGGGAACTGGAGCAGCGGTATCCATGATTACCAAGATGAAGAGGCGGGGTGGAATGCTGTGCTTCTCGGATCGGGCCGGGCCAGGATGGGCTGACTTAGTTGCTTGGACTAAGTTGGTGCGAAAATAGAGCAAGATGCAAGAGGGATATAGCAGCAAAGGTATCTTGAACTCTGTAAAGAGGAACGAAGAGTCAAGACGAGCAGAAGATATTGATAATGGGATAAACAATGAAGAAGAGAAGTGTCAGTGAGAAGCGTTTGAGCGAGAGAGATCAGACACGCTATATAGCAAGTGCGGTTCAGCCATGCTCACCTTCACCTATACGTGGCGCTCCTATTTTGGGCAATCAGGCCTTGATTTGATCACATGCCAGGTTGCGCTTTTTGATTCACTTCTCCAGTTGCGGCGAGTCTACCTAGTGCCACAGAGTTAAAACACACCCATGACGAGATGACATGTGTGAATGCTCCCAAAGGAAGCTCGAACAGCTAGACTACAAGAAGCGGTGGGGTGATGACGCTGGATCAAGTGCTTTTTTTCCACGCCATGCTGCTTGCTGAGCCTTTCCTGTAACCCTTATCATTGCTATGTTATGCTAGCCAGGGCCAGCAACCCGGCAAAGGATCACCCGATGCACCTCGCCCCACTTTTCCGGCCCCATGGCATAAAGCTGCTCCACCAGCACCTTCTATTCTAAGATTTTTTGGAGTTGATCTTTTCTTAGCTCCTCTGAGAAATTGGAGAATCCGGACCCTAGCCTTAACACAGTTGGGGCGGGGTGGCGGGTAAGGCAAATGCAAAAAGCCTGCATATTAGGGTTTGAGATGCCACAGTGAACAGAGTCTTTCTGCACGGCTGGCGCTAATCCCGATTGGGACCAGTGTAAACAAGCACAGAGCAACAGGCCCCAGCAACGCGCTTGCATGAGAACAGCTCATCAAAGGCCTGTCATTCACTCATAGCTGTCCGCTATATAGCATCAAAGACGGACAGAGGGTAGAGTAGAGAAAAATGCAGGCAGCCGCCAAACTCGAGCCTAGTTGCGAGGAGCAACAGCATGGGAAAGTGAAGATAGCAGCATGAGCCGTCGCCTATACTTTCTGTGCGATGTCGCGCAACCAAGACTGAATGCAAAAGATGGACATGGACGGCCTGTGTCATTCGATTCTTCATTCGCGCCAGGCCGAGGAGCGATGTTGAATGGCGCAGTGGATGGACAAAAAGAAGGCAAGGCTTGAGAAACAAGTGCCATGTGCGCCAGGGTGAGTGGGCATGAGTAGAGCTTAGCTGGCTGGCGGGTAGATCTTGCAAAAGATTTGTTTATGTCAGGCATAGGGAAGGAAGCAGGTCGAAACAGACGGACAACCAGAGCCGGTTTTGGTGAGCCGCTGCTTTGTTGTTGTTGTTGTTGCTGTTGTGTTGTGTTGTTGTTTTTTTTTTTGCTGCTAGCCTGCGTCTATTTTATAAGTCACTTGTTTACTTGCTCTACCTTGAGTTCAAGACTTCTTTTTTCTATCTTCTTTTCCCAGTACTGTTCTCGTTTTCCCGTATTAACTGTGATCACTTCCTCTTGGTATCTTCTTATCACCGCTAGTTCTGGCCACGCCAAAATACATTATTTCGTACAAAACATCAATACAGGTTTGTTATTTTTGCTGCTCTCGACATCGGTGTGTTCTATCAACTAACCTCCACCCAGCATCCATAACGCAAATCATTCAATATCCCGGAATACCTTGCATTGCATCACATCTTCACACAAAAACGCCAAGCTCTAGGATTTCTTTTGTCCCCTTGCTCCATTGTCCTCCAGCAGTGTTCCTCCCTTCTGCCCCCCTCTCCCTCCCCTCCCCCCCGTAAAACCAGGAACGCCTCTTGTCCGTCTTGTGGCCATGATGGAAGTCACCCGATTTAAGATGTTCATGTGTGGCCTCACACTCTGTCTAATTATCGAGCTTGGGTTAGCATGGGGCCGTAAGTTGCTGTTGATACATCCATCCCATGCCAGTCTCACACCCGTCAGCCTGTTTGCTAGCTGGCCATTCACTAACGGGTGTCTCCCATAGTAATTGGTATTCTGGGACCTGGGGCAAATACCCCTAACTTCATGCTCTTCTCTACCATCTGGACTATTGTCCTGCTGCTGTACATCTACCTCTCGCAAAAGTACCTCCCCCAAGTATTCAACCGAAGGGTGGCGTTCTATGCCCTTGCTCTTACCGTGATTTTCTGGTTCTCTGGATCTACTGCCCTCGCAGCCTGGGTTGGCATTCCGGATACCACCAACAATATGGAGCGTGTCGCCCAGGGAGCTACTGCCTTCGGCTACTTTATCTGGGGCATGTTGTGTATCATGCTCTGGCTGGACTGGAACGCCTTACTCAAGAAGAGAATCAACACGGCTGCGTTTAGCTCCAAAGAAACGTCACTCGGCACAGCTATTTCATCCTCGGATTATACATACAGGCAGCCTTCCTACTCAGAAGTGGCATCTAGTGCAGCCTAGGGGACGGAGATATGCACATGAAGAATCATGCTTGGATGAAAGGGCATGGCTTACAAATACGAGAGGGGAGATCTATATCAGAAGTGGAAGAGACGGCTTATAGCCTTGAGCAATGACCAACGACATGATGACCCTTTTTTTTGATTTTTAACACAAGACGCGAACTTGAGTAAGGTAAATGCTCTCGCCCGGTTAGCCGCAGTTCCGGTCATAGATGGACAATCAGGGAGCTACCACTAATGTTTGCAAATACCCTTGTTTCAATAGAGAGAAGAGAGATAGTACACGAGAATAGACTACGGAGTTTTCTGGCTTTGGCCTGCATGCATATGCTACATGTATAGACCTTGCGTGGGGGCAGTATCCGCAATAGGGGCTTTCGGTTGATCGTAGTTTAGCGATTTGCGCATTTTACCAACTAAACGCCAAGACGGACGGGTTTAGTTGTAAAGCCGTCGTTTTCGCCGTTTTCACATGTTAAGTTCCAGGACTACTAGGTAAGACGCTAGGGACATTTAAAGGTCAATGCTGACTGGCAATAGCGAAAAGAGCTTGTGTTCAACAATAAGGGCCAAGAACGAAGAAAGATGAGGCCCACAGATGTGGATGGGAAATGGAAGAAGGAGAAGGGGGGAGAGAACAAAGGAAAGGAAACAGAGCAGGCCGGGAGAGAGACGGAAGGCAAGCAGAGGGTTGTGAGATGGTGCGGATGGGTAATCTGGACCGTGAGCCTGGAAAGGGTGTTAGCGTTACAGCCGGGGGCTGTAGGCGCAATGTGGATGACGTTGGTGATTGATGATGGGAGACATGAGGCTCAACAACGAGAAATAACATGCAAGCTGAGCCCCGCACTGGTATTGCCAGGATATTCTCACTCACTACCTACCTCACGAAGGGCTAGCTTTTGTCCCTAGTTGTGTACTCAGCCTGAGGCGACAAGTTGCCCAGATGCTCACAGGCCAAATATGCAAGGATACTGCTCTGCTTAGACCATGCCACGCCCGAACCATTAGGGCTGGACTTGGCTTTGATGTTTGTCATCCAGCTATTGGGGGTGGCAGCGGCTTTTTGGGTTTCTCTTGCCCGCTAGAGGCAAACAGTCAGATCAGTCTATTTGGCCTGCCACTGAGCGAAAGAGATTGTTTGTTGCATGACGAGATGACGAACAGCCGTCGTGAGAGAGAGGGGGGAGAGAGGCACATATATGCTTAAAGATGTGGCCCCTACTGCATGTATCCAAGAGCAGCATGGCATGCCCGTGAACTGCTATGACTGCAACAAGGCCAAACAAGACAGTGGCTGGCCGACGAAAGCGAGCCATCCTGTCGTTTTTGTTGCTAGTGAGAGAGTATCAACAAAGGCCTCTCGCTGAGCACTACCTCATAAGCCTTCTTAAGGGTTGAAAAGTTGGATCCAATGCTACTCCTATCAAGATAATTAGCGCTCAAGTCAACGAGCATCACAATAACTTTATTTCTTTGCACGGCCCCAGCCGGTTTCCAGAACAAACTGGTCCAAAACAAACCAGCAAACAGTTCAGAACAAAACCTAGCAGTATTATTAAATAGCAAAAGAAGGATTTCGCGAAAATTCGCAACCTCAACGACGAGCGTGGCAGTTATTGTTGGCTTTGTCATAGCAGTCAGTATTTCATAGCTTGTGAAAGATGTCAGTGCTGCCAATTTCGCCTGGGAAGAATACATCCCCCTCCCATCCCGGCTTAGTGGCTGATACTAATGTGGGTATCGGTGGTAGGCGGACGAGGGCAGGCTCCTTGTGAGGGTCTGGTAGTTGCCGCACCGACTGCTGACTGCCGTTTGCCATGTACAAGTGGAGATCTTCCTCCGGCTATTGGCATGGGCACTTGTTTGGTATTCGGAGGATCGAAGACAAGTGGAAAGTGGTAAATAATGTGTATAAAAGGGATGGCTACCATAGTCTTTTGTGCTTCTTTTCCTCTCATTTCTTGCTCACCATCGCCAGCTCCCTCTTTTCCCCGTCATTCCCTCGTCGTCGTCCTCCTTCCTCTCCTCCCTAGTATTTTTTGTTATCCTTCTTCTTCTCCTTGCCATCCCGTCTCCTCCTACACTCGTTTTCCGTCGCCTGCACGTTGCAACCCCTGATCCTCCTTGTTGTTTGGTCAAGCCGTTCATCCATCATGAAGTCAGCTACCGCCGCCATCCTCATCGCCGCTGCTGGCTCTTCCTCTGCCTCGGCCCTTCCTGCAGTTGAGCGCAGAGACTTCATAGACCTTGATGTCAACCCTGTAACCAACGTCCAGGTTGGAGTTCGCCCCTACTGGCTGATTGATGAAATGGACAAAAGCGAAACCAAGGAGGCTTTGCAGCAATGCGCTAGAGATGTCACTGATTTTGAGGTTTCTAAATGGAGTATTGGCCACCGTGGCGGAGGTACTTTGCAGATCCCGGAGCACAGTTTGGAATCCAACTTGGCTGGTGCCCGTATGGGCGCTGGCATTCTGGAGTGCGATGTTGCCTTCACGAAAGACTTGGAGCTTGTGTGCCGCCACTCCCACTGCGACCTACACACTACCACCAACATTGTGGCCATACCTGAGCTTAACGCAAAGTGCCAGGTTCCGTTTATTAGCAGCGATGGCATGAACCCGGCCCAAGCCAAGTGCTGCACCCAGGACATCACTTTGAAAGAGTTTGAAAGACTGTGTGCCCTCATGGAGGGAGTCAACGAGCATGCCACCACGCCCGAGGAGTATACCAAGGGCACTCCAGGCTGGAGAACCGACTTATACACCTGCGGAACAATGCTGTCGTTGAAGGAGCACATCGAGCTGGTTGAGGAGCTTGGCCTGAAACATATCCCTGAGCTCAAGACTCCCGAGCTTCCTATGCCCAACGGCTTCACACAAGAAGACTTTGCAGCAAAAATGCTAAAGGAATACCTAGATGCCGACGTTGATCCTAGTGATGTTTTCCCTCAGTCATTCTTGTACAGTGACATTCTGTACTGGAAGTCAAAATTCCCTGAATTTGCTAGCAACCTTGTGCTTTTGGATGATACCGATAACATGTCCGAACAGGAGGCTATTGAAAGATTGAAGAAGTATGCTGCCGACAAAATCCCCATCGTTGCCCCAGCTCTCAACGCTCTAGTCACCAACGTGGATAGCACAATTGTGCCCAGTCAGTACGCCAAGACCGCCAAGGACCTTGGCATGGATATAATTGCCTGGACAGTTGAGCGGTCGGGTCAGCTGAGCGAGGACAGCAATGATTATTACTACCATCCTATTCAAGAAATTGTCGTTAACGACGGCGATGTTTTCGAAGTTCTCCGTGTGCTTCTTGAGGATATCCAAGTCAAAGGTGTGTTTTCGGACTGGGCAGCCACCACTACGTTCTTCGAGAACTGCATGGGCGTAGAATAGAGAAACGGCGCTGCTGGTGTGGCTTGAGAGTCAACAGGAGATGGATGGTACGCTAGCAAAATGGGTATTTGTCTTGTTTTGGCGATTATGGACGCTCTTATTAATAGCATTGAGTGGGTTTTTAATGTGCTTGACAGCGCTGAGTCGTTTTTCTTGTTCATCTAAAATGGCTTTTGGCCTGTGTATACCTCTACATTTATGTACGCATGACATCTGATGTCGTCTAAATTTGCAATGGCGACTTCAGTCATGTCATTTAACTCCTGTTGTGATAAGCCCAATTTTGGGAGTGCGCGTGACTTGGCAGACTCAAACAACTGGGCCAGAACTTCGACCATGTACATGCCAAGATATCGTTGGTGGGGTGTCTATCGATGTCAGGAAGAAACACAGTTTTAGCAAGTATTACGGATATGAAGACGGGGGGGGGGGGGGGGGTAGGGGATATTGGAAAAAAAAAAAACAAAAA
>JAZBQP010000452.1:0-14610 GCA_038407015.1 Ceratocystis ficicola | reverse complement strand
GCAAGTTGATGACCATCACAAGATTCGACTACAATCTGCACCCGCACCTGCACCTAAGCCTGTTCACCAATTGATCCACTCACAGTCCGAGTTTATAGTCACAAAATGCCTCTCATCGCGCAAAACACCAGGCCACGCATAATCCTAGGCCTTATGACTTTTGGCCCTTCCAAAGAGGCCGGGGCTCGCATCACCGATATCGAAGAGTACAAAAAGTGTCTTGACACGCTCCAAGCCCGTGGCTACAACGAGGTTGATACGGCACGAGTCTATATCGCTGGACAGCAAGAAGCCTTTACCCGTGAGGCTGGCTGGAAAGACCGAGGCCTGACCTTGGCCACAAAGATCCAGTATCCCATGAAAGACGGAACCAACACTGCTGAAAATGTCCTTTCATCCGCTGAGACGAGCCTAAAGGAACTTGGAACTGACGCTGTAGATGTAGGTTGCCTTGGAACTTGGGCATCCAGCTTTGATCATAAATTTTGGCTAACCAATCAATGCATGCACACACAGATTCTCTACCTCCACGCAGCCGTAAGCACACATATCTGTGCTACAAAGCAAAGCCCTCTAAGTACTAATGATTTTCATAGGACCGCGCTGTACCTTTTGCTGAAACGCTTGGGGCCATTGACAAGCTGCACAAGGCAGGCAAATTTGTGAGTTTTGGAATCAGCAACTTCACTGCGTTCGAAGTGGCCGAGATCGTCATGACGTGCAAGCAAAATAATTGGGTTCAGCCCACTATCTACCAGGCCATGTACAACATCGTTCAACGGGGCATCGAGGCTGAGCTTGTCCCAGCTCTGCGACGTTACGGTCTAGACATTGTAGTTTATAACCCTATCTCCGGCGGTCTTTTTTCTGGAAAAATAAAGTCGGCTGATGACCTCCCCAACGACGGCCGTTTCGCCAAGACCAGTAGTGTTATTGAAATCTACCGGGCGCGTTATTTACAAGATACCACTTTCAAAGCTATGAAGTTAGTAGAAGAGGCAGCTAGTAAGCACAACCTCTCTCTAATCGAAGTAGCACTTCGCTGGACTGTGCACCATTCGGCTCTCAAGGTACTAGATGGCAATGATGGCGTCATCATTGGTGCCTCTAGCAAGGAGCAGATCGAGCAAAACATTACAAACTTAGAAAAGGGCCCTTTGCCGGCCGACGTGGTGGAGGCCACGGAGAAGGCATGGGAGTTGGCGAGGGGAAATAGCGCGCCTTACTGGCATAAACGCATAGAATACGGGTACGACACCAGGAAGGCGGTGTTTGGAAGTGGCTAAAGACGACTGGTTATTGCTTTGTGAGATGTGCAGCAGGAAATCCAGGATTTGCAGATTCCACGGATGATGCAACTTTGTCACAGGTCACTTGACCTCTTTTGGCCTCTTGGGTGTACCTATTTCTAGGGGGCGTTTGTTAGGGCACGTGTGGCTGATTTGAAATTAAACCTAAACCTGCTACAAGTCCCAAAGTAGTTCTCTTTTTTATTTCTGTTTCAGTCCTTCGTCTATGTGAACAACCAAACAAAACAACTTGCACTTACAACATTCTCGCACTTCTCTGTGGCGATGATCTTTCCGCATTGTCGGTATTGCCTATAACAAATTGTTACTTTTTGTTTTTATCTTTGTTTTGATCACTAATCTCCTTTACACAATCCATTTCCCCTAACCAACTTGTCTAGATGGCTTGGATACCAATATCACATTCATTGAATCCATTTCCTTTTACCAGTCGCTTCTTTCCCAACGGTGACGTCAATGTGTAAACCGCTCGATAGACCGACAATCTCGTCCTCATACAACCTTCCACAACCTCGCTTTGGCCTCGGCTCCACATTTAGCAGCAACAAACCCAACTTGTGCTAGATAAAGACCTCTTTTCTCTTTTCCTTCTTTTAGCTTGTTTAGTTCGCCTTCCATTCACCAGCTCTAGAATGCCAACCGCCAGTTTGCAGCGCGAGCACTCCGCTGCTCCGCTACTCTCCGATCAAAATGACCGGCTACACACCGATCGCCACATAACCAATTCTCATCCGGCCAGGAACTCACTTCCTCGACCGCAGTTTGGCACCCGCAGGAGCTCCATGCGCAGCCGCAGTCCAGCTCTTGCCTCGTCAGCCCGCCGGGAATCTGCACGCACAAAATACATGTATGCCACCTTCTTTTTAGTGCTGAGTCTTGTCTCGTTCACTATCCAGACAGAGCTTTCGGCGTACATTCAGCAGGATCTCGGTTGGAATAAGGTCTACTGCATGATGTATTTTACCCATAGCTCGTGGTCGCTTCTGTGGCCCTTCCAGCTCCTCATCATCCGTCTGCGCAAGCCTGATGTGCCCTGGCCAGTAGTTTGGCGTCGTCATGAGCAGCTCCTGCGTTCAACACTCTCAATGGTTGAGCTCCAGGACCTCGACATCTCAAAGTCCCATCGCCGCCTGACTGGATGGACGTATCTCGCCCGTACTACCTCCACACTTACCGTAGCCCTGACAATTGCTGGGTTAACGTGGTACATCGCTGTCAACATGACGACGCCTTCTGACTTGACAGCTATTTACAATTGCTCTGCATTTTTTGCATATGCATTTTCTGTTCCTTTACTCAAGGAAAAGCTGCGCCTTGACAAATCCGTTGCTGTCATGGTTGCCATCGCTGGTGTCCTGATTGTGGCCTACGGTGGCACAAACAGCACTGATACAGAGGGGCAATCGAATCGTTTTTTAGGCAACATGCTGATTGGTGGCGGATCAGTGCTGTACGGTTTGTACGAAGTGCTATACAAGAGGCTTGCGTGTCCCCCTGAAGGAGTTAGCCCGGGTCGCGGTGTTATCTTCGCTAATACTATCGGCTCTTGCATTGGACTTTTCACCATGCTTGTTTTGTGGTTCCCCCTACCGATCTTGCACCTTACTGGGCTAGAGACGTTTGAGTTTCCCACGGGCTATACCGGCTTTTGTGTCATGGCCTCGGTGGCATCCAATGCCATTTTTTCAGGCTCATTCCTTGTCCTGATAAGCCTTACTAGCCCTGTTCTTAGTAGCGTGGCTTCACTCTTGACCATTTTTATCGTCGCTATTGTTGACTGGATGCTAACGGGTATTCCATTGGGCTCGTCGTCTATTTTTGGTGGGCTTTTGATTATCATCGCCTTTGGCATGTTGAGTTGGAGCACGTGGCGCGAGATACAGGAGCAGGAGCTGTTGGCGGATCAAGATGTAGACGATGAAGAAGAAGAAGAGCTGCTGTCGACGTCTGACTCAGAGGCATAGAGGCTCTCTGGATTGTCGCAGGGTTTTCTTCTATCTCATCAAATATAATTGTGAAGAGATCTCAACAATAGACAGTTGCTTTTCTCAATTTAACCAAATAAAGTAAAAAAATGATGCGCAAAGTCTCGGATAC
Source organism: Ceratocystis ficicola (assembly GCA_038407015.1). Taxonomy (NCBI): domain Eukaryota; kingdom Fungi; phylum Ascomycota; class Sordariomycetes; order Microascales; family Ceratocystidaceae; genus Ceratocystis; species Ceratocystis ficicola. The sequence goes on along the minus strand of JAZBQP010000452.1, from coordinate 11,203 downwards.
AAAGTTGCTGACCATCATAGCCACGAGGGATGGCAAAAAGCTGAACCGAGGCGGACTTGAACCGCCGACCTTTTGTGTCCACTCTTTCGTGAATGAATGTTAGACAAACGTGATAACCAACTACACCATCGGTCCTGAGTCATAATCGCCGATTTTGGTGATGACAAAGTAGCTTTAAATCACGTTGTTGGGCCAAAAGTAAATAGACACTTTTAGGACCAGTCCTGCAACTGTTCCCCCGGACGTTGAATGATGCGATAATGAATACACTAAGCCCCGAGACCGTTTGATATCGGCTAATAAAGGAACGATATCGAGGTGTGGTCCTATTTCCGGGCTGCGAGCAGTTCAAGATTTTTGGTGATATATGGGAATGTTAGTGCAATGACCGAAAACTAATCACGGGACTCACGCAGAATCTTCTCATAAGAGACACAGCCTGAAAATAGCGTGGCGGAAAAGCTGGACCCTAAGTAGAGGATGTGCCTCATCGGATGATATAGGTTAATAGTGTGTGTTGAAGTTGGTGCGTTAATTTTATCTTATATTCGTTGTGGTCCCTTTTCAATGTTCTGTTTCCTCTTCTTTTTTTCTCGTGCTTCAACGATGACAGAGTTGAAAGAAACCATAGACTCGCTTGGGAGCAATTGCTCTTCGCTTACCTGCCACTGCTCTATTGCGAATCCTACAGAGAATCAATCATGTCTGACAACTAATTTAATCTTGTTTCTACGTCACGTAGACATTCAAGTTCAAGCCCAAGCTTCGACCAAAATCAACGATGACATCGCTGCTGGAGCATTCTGTCGTAATACCGCGAAATACCAGTAAGTAAGCACTAAATAGAACAAAGAAGCAAGATTATACTCCAGGTTCATTTTTCATACCACAGCATGTAGTCCGTGAGTCTATTCTGTACAGTGCTGGTCTACATACCAGTTACATGAAGTTAATGCCAACACCAACCTGGAATCCCTTGGAAGCATCCTCGCCGCTGCGCATTGTGATGGGCAGTCCAAAGTTCAGCTCGAACCGGGCAACAGGATGGGCATACACGATGCCAACTCCAGCAGCAATACTAGGTGGCCCGTTTGTCAATTCTAATAAGCTACTTCGGAGGCTGGGCATCAGGCCCGGTTGCTGTGATCCTCCCTTGCTATTCCGAGATCCCGAAAGAGCAACGAGTCTTCCGGCATTGGCAAACGCTTGTAGTCTCAGGGCCGAATCCACTCCTCTTCCGGGGAAAGGAACCAGCAGATTCACACTGCCGGCTGCAGAAATATCACCACCTACCGCATCGCCCAGATCATGGGGGCCAAGGCCGCCAAGACGAAATCCACGCACATCCGTGGGACCGCCAAGCTGAAAGCGATCATTGATGCGACTTGGCTTTGCAGCCCCAACGAGATTCTGCGCTAAAGGGCAAAGGATGCCGAGGTGCAGCCCGGCTCCAATGGAAACACCACTCCGGCCTTTGATACCAGGAATAGGGATAGGAAGAGCCCCTCCAGTATTCAATTCACTCTTGACAAATGAGACATCGCCGCCCATAGGTCCAAGGCCTGCCAGTTCAACGGCAGAGCGAAGGTGATAGCCGGATTGCGGAAGGTTGGGGTTGTCACGGCGCTCGCGGGAAAACGTGTGTTTAAGGGCATTTTTCAAGGAACTGCCAGCATCATGGCGGACTGTAGGAGATGCATGCGGTCCTAGACCAGTTATTTGGCGCCACATGCTAGTGTACTCAACCGAGTGCATGTCTCTCTGTTTCGATAGCCACGAGAGTTTAGCAATGCCTCCAGCCAAAATCTCCTCATGTGAAGCCCATAGCTTTTCAGTCATAGATGTCAAGCTGTCGAAAGCCAGACGAACGTCGGGATTGCTGAAGAGGGGCATGCTTAGCGAGGCGTTGTAGGCGGACCGCGTGCGCGTGCCACGGCTGGCGTTCAAGGTGAGCATTTCAGCGCCACCAAATACATTGCGCCACAGCAGCGAGCCATAGCCTGACCCTTCCCCATTTCCAAAGTCGGTTCCGCCCTTGAGCAGGAAACGGCCCATCTCGCGTACACGAATGTCAATGTCGGTATCAGTCACAGTTGAACTAGGATCGGTGGCATCAACGTCAGAAAGCCAGACCTGAGGGTTCGGATGGAAGAGATCGAAAGACTCCAGTTTGTGGGACACGTCCCGAAGTTTTAGGAGTACATCGCCGACGGTTGTTGCGTCATTGTCGTCGACCAGTGGCGCAATGATGGGGTTGAGGAACCCATGGCGAACGTTAGCTGCGCCGTGGATGCGTACACGGTTAACCGTCAACGGTTTAGAGTGTTGGTCAAGGAACTACAAATACTAGAACGTAAGCTTCGATATAGAATGTAGGCAGAGATGCCGGAGGGATTGTTGTCGTACAAGCCTTTCAAGTCTTTTCTTGCGAAGTTCTGCATCCAGCTTTTGAAAATCAGCATCGCTATGCAGCCCCTGCGCAAGCTGGCTAGGGTCGGCCTGCAGCTTTTGCACAGCCGTGAGAGACTAGGACAAAAGCAGTAGCCTAGTTAGTCAAGGTTCACTGTTGTGCATGTCTGATAGTATGTGTGCGTGCATACCATGATGCTTTCAGTCGTCTTGTTACAAGTGGCGAGCAATTTCAAGCAAAAGAAAACGGACTGGAGGCCTTGTTCTAGCTCAGGCTAATTTAGGCCCTCACGATATTATTGAAAGGAACTAGGCTCTGGCAAAAAGGAGTGGGTACGTTTTAGGGTTAAGTCTAGTTTCGGCTAAATGCTTGTACTCAAGCAAGTGTTGCGGCTGAGACTATTGGGTAAAGGGTTGGGTTGGGGTTGGTGGGAGTTGAGCTCCCCACAAAACTGCTGATGGTCCATAACTTGGGCGCTAGTAGATAGTCACCATTGGCCGGCGTTATTAATATTAATGGGCTGGCTTGTTGGCCCCTTCTTGCTGTGCTGTTCTACTAGGTTCTTTCTTCCTTTTCAATCACGTTAAGCTTCGTTCCATCTTAACCCACCATCAACATTTCGTTCGCGCGGCTTTTTGTGCTCTTCTCGCGATACTTTTTTTCTTTTTTCTTTTTCCGTTTCGATTTGCTTTGCTTCATTCTTTTCTTTTCCCTCATCCTTTCGGGCTATTCGAGACTCCTTTTGGTGCCTCGTCTGCTCGTTTCCCATTCTTCCCCTTATCTAATTTCAGCCTTCGTTGCGGCTCGTTGTCCGCATCTGAAACACGAAACGCTTTCGATCCAACTTTACTCTCCCACTGACGACGATCCCTCCCCGCGACCTTCTTTTTTCATACCAAACTCGTACAGGTCTTTTATCTTCTTTATTATTTGCTTCACCACATCTTGCGCCAGACAATTTGATTAAGACTTGCTAGCTTCGACGCCAGCCGCGAAACTTGCTAATCCCTTTGCTTCATCTCTTTTTTTTTTTTTCTTTTTTCGATAGATCCAGAGACATTTTACCATTACTTCTCTCCAACCCACCGAACTACCGAGCCTTTTTGTTACGCGCTGTCCAGTCTTAGTTTAACGGCTAGTTTCACAGTAACTTGTTAATTTAACCTCGCATTTTTCATCTTTCGTCGATACATACACTACTCAGCAATGGCGACTACCAAGGCGGCCCGGACTCGGGTAAGTTGGCCCGTTTTCCGTTCTTTGACTATTCCATGATCTTTCATGTGCTTTTGCTGTTGGCATACTGACATCTGTAATTCCATGTACAGTTGACCCGCGAGTATAAATCTATCCAGACAAACCCTCCGCCGTACATCGACGCCCATCCTTCCGAGTCTAATATTCTAGAGTAAGTTGTGTTCAAACCTGCAGACCTCGCCTTTACCCTTACTAACGTACCCCTGCCCGATTCTAGGTGGCATTACGTCATTACCGGCCCCGAGGACACACCATATCACAATGGCCAATACTGGGGCACTCTCGTCTTCCCCCCCAACTATCCCTTTGCCCCGCCGGCCATTCGCATGCATACCCCGTCTGGCCGCTTCCAAACGTCGACCCGCCTCTGCCTTTCGATATCCGACTTCCACCCCAAGTCTTTCAATCCTGCCTGGGAGGTCTCCACCATTCTCATCGGTCTTCTGTCCTTCATGACTGGCGATGAATCCACCACTGGTTCCATTACAAGCACTCATGCCCAGAAGAAGCAATATGCTGCACGTACACGTTGGTGGAATTCTACTGGCGGCGGTTCGCAGAACAGTGCTGCCACCAAGGGCAATGTCAAGGCTGGTGATGGTGGTGCCAAGTTCCGCGAGCAGTGGCCTGAGCTGCACGAGCAAAACTTAAAATGGATGGAAGAAAACGACATCGACCCCGCGACTGGTAATTCCAGGACTAGCGGTGCTGTTGCCGGCTCCTCTGGTTCGTCTACATCCTGTGTCCCGCCTCTTGGTATCACCGGAGCTGCAGGGAGTAGCAATGGAAGCGGAAGTGGAAGGGCTAACCAAGCACAGGCAGTGGTTGATGCAGTTGTCCAGCAACGAGATGCTGGGAGTGGCTGGGCATCGCACAATCGGATTTTGATCTTTGGGAGTTTTGTCTTCTTTTACGTCCTGCTGGCTCGTTTGCTGAACTCTACCTAATCGGGACAAATAAAGAAGGGAGAATAGGGAAGAATGTTGGCTTTGTGTGTATGGGTGTCTTTTTCTTTTTCTTTTTTTGTCAATAGCAAGATTGGGGCTTTGTCTTGCTTTTATGTCTTGTTTCCCTTTTTTCCTACACCCCCATTTGTTGTCAGTGTCAGGGCCCTAATGTGGTCTGAACGGTTCAAGATGTTCCAGCAATGCGCCACGTTCTTTCAGCAATGGATTTATGGACTCAAGACTGAATCTCGACTGGCTGGCAACATGGACGAGTCACGCGGCGTTTACGGAGCCTAGATGAATTTATGAAATTTATGAAATTTCAACCTGGTCATTGACCAATCACATCACATCAATGTACTAACATAAACATGCTGATTATGCATGTCTCATCTAGCCTTTCTTTTGTGCCTTTATTTGTACCCAATCCAACACACAGACGATAAAGTTGCGCTATCATCATTATGTGTGTGCTTTCAGCTCAGCCGACCCATGAGGCAACAGCAGCATAGTGCGTCTTTTTAGGCGCCTTTGAGTAAAAGAGGACAAAGACAGGGGGAAGGGGCTACATTATGTGAAAACCACGATACTACACTGCATCCTTACACATTAGATATATCAAATACTTGTCGGGAAGAGGCAGAGAGGAGACAAGGGACAAGAGACAGGAGACACTCCTTGCCGTTTCTCTAACTAGCATATGGCCACAGTCAGCGTGCCACACGCCTATACTACTACGTCTTTTTCAACCTGCTGTACTTTCTTGCATCCTTTTTGTCCACATTTTGTCCTTTTTTTTCGTTTTTTTCTACTCCTTTACGTCAGTTTTCTCTTTCCTAACCACGGGACTGCAGTAAGTACTGTCTAGCCTGGCTCAGCCGTTGCTCCCCCCTTCCCCCTCCCTGCGTCATCAGAACCGTCCTTGCAGTCTGGAATACATATATTTTGCGCTTGGAATCCTCTTGTCTTGAGTCGGAGTACAGTGCCGGCAAACGTTGAAATGCTGTGAGGTGAGGGGGCACATGTGGGTTGCTGGCATCGGTGGCTAACCTATGGGATGTGCCATGTAGATATGAAACCTGCCCATCCCCCCGCCAACTAACGTTTATATTTTTCTCTACTTTTACTTTTTTATATTATTGCCTTGCCTTGCCCTCCTCCCCAGCCAAGGGTCTGCATATGTTGATACACCTCGATTCACAATGTCGTCTCCCAGTCGAGGATTCTACGCTGTTCTATGCGCTTTCGCCGCCGTCATTATTAGCTTGAAAATTAAGCCAGCCTTGGAGCGCTCCTGTCAGATCGGTGGCATTTGGCGTACTGTCAACCCGTCGTTGGTGCATGGAGATGATGACTTTGTGTACATTCATGACACTATACAATGCGAAGACCTTCACTTTCACCAACCTAGTGGCTTAATATTCACAGCCTGTCAAGATAACCACCACAGTAGACTTTCATGGTTCCCGCCACTCAGCAACTTCGATGATCCTATTCAGGCCATGGACACCCAGGGCTCGATTCATGTCATCAACCCCAAGGTAGGTTGTCATGCCTTTGTTTGACGATGTGTGGACCTACCTGTGCTGACGACCTCCGCCTAGACATTCACTTCCACACGTCTTGAAATGGAGAACTTTGATGGGCCGTTCATAACCCATGGCATTGACATAACCGCAGACCCCGAAGACTCAGAGTCCATCTACATCTTTGCTGTCAACCACCTCCCGCATCTCCAGTATCTCAACGATTTTTTTACTGGAAAGCCGACAGAGAAGACGCAAAAAGCGCAGTCTGTGATTGAGCTCTTTCATTACACCTTTGGCTCGGCCTCTATCCGACATGTGCGGACAATTCAACATCATCTTATCGCAACGCCCAACGACATCTTTGCCCGCTCGCCCAAGTCCTTCTTTATTACCAACGACCACCACTATCGCGAAGGGTTTATGCGTGTCGTCGAAGATCTCTATCCGAATAGACACTGGACGAACGTTATACACATTGCCGTCACGGATATGTTTCCTGCTTCGGGAGCGCCTCACCATGGAGTTGAAGCCTCTGTTGCTCTCGACCACACCCACAACAACAACGGCCTGGGCCATGGGCGGATGCCCGACGAGATACTTGTCTCAGAGTGCCTGGGTGGGAGACTCCTTATCGGCCAGATCTCGATCAACAACCAGATCCGGATTGTAGACTCCATTGAATCGCCTGCACCCGTCGACAACCCAAGCTACTTTTCCGATCCGTACGGCGACAAGAGTGGCTTTGTGCTACCTAGCGTATCAAAGGTGCTCACACTGACACTCGAGATGAAAAGCCCACAGCACAAGGTTCCATCCATCGTGGTTTTGGCCTCGCCTCAAGTCAACGCAACAACCAACATGTTGCTATCTCCTATCAGTGCGAGTGCAAAGCAGACTGACCGCTGGGCCACACGCACGCTTTTCGAAGATGATGGGTCTCGTTTGTCCACAGCGAGTGGTGCCGTTTTGGTGCCTATCTCGCCGGCTGAAAGTGTTGGAGATAAGCGACAAGCATGGCTATTCACATCGGGCTTTTTGTCACATAGTATGGTAGCAGTGAGGGTTGATTTGTAAACAGCTGCATTGTGGGTTTCTTGGTAGTTTTGGGGAGTACTGCCAGCTGATTGGCATTCGTTTATTGGCGTGCTGGGGGGGGGGATCTGTTTTTACTGTGACCCGGTTCACAATCCTGAAGGCTGTGTTGGTTGGTGTTTTCTGCGGCCTTTGTAAAGGACCACAAAAAGACCATGGAAAGAAGCCTATATCCGTTTTAATAACATATATCAACTGACTTTTGCACACAGAGGGCATTGTTGTAGCTTGTCTGGCGTGGGTTGGAGCAAAAAGCTAGACGCATTTCTATTAAATTGTACAGAAATATTGATGTCACAATAGATTAAGACTGGTTATTAAAAAAAAGTATTTTTGTGCTACATGTAAACGTGCCATTATTCATTGAGATGGCCACAAAGATGGTCACAGTGTCCTTTTGACAGTAGCCTAGAGCCGATGGGTAAGCTGTTCTGTGAGCCATGCGGGGTTTTTGATATTGCATATTTATGTAGTCACAATGGAACAACTGCGGGTATCACGTTGGGGATTGCAGCATGTCACACGTTCGTTGCTGCAAAAGCAACACGAACCATAAAAATTGACTGGTAAATTGTTACCTGACGAATGGCTTGTAGTTCACAGGCATTGTTTTTCGCTGCCCCAGGAAGACCTGCTTAAAATGCTGATGGCATTTGAGGGTCTAGGCATGAAGATGTCATGGGTGTCTAGAAGCCTAAATACTCTCTCTGTCTGCCGTGAAAGCAACACGTCTTGCAAGAAGATGAAGATGATTGAACTGGACTTGCGAAGCATCAGTCTCATACCACTAGCACGACAATTCAGGGCTGACGTCAGCTGCCTCAAACAAATACTGCAAGTAAGCAGCAGTGAATGAGTTGCGGCGGGGAGCGCTAATGGATGTATGCGACTTGCGCCCAACAAAGCTGATGAACACGCGTGTCGATATTTTCTTGAGCTCCCTGGGATACAGTAGAAATGCAATCTGGTTGCAACATAACCTCCTTCTATATCTGAATATCGTGTGGACACCCACCAACAAGCACCTTGTTGGGCTCTTTCCTGTTCGAGAGGGCTCGTTGCCTGAGGGCACAGGCTCGCGATACTTGGTTACATGTGTACACAAGACGATGGAAAAATCTTTTTGTCTTATTTCCTATGAGCTCCATACTAGTTTCTCATTAGCGCAGTATAGACTTCACCCGCACCTACTGGCCGTCATTTTCATCGTCACATGCGTCGTGCTCGGATATCTTACGCAGATTTGTTAGAGAAGGCAAACAGCGTCCTACTCATTAAAATTGAAATCTCGCTCTGTGTCTGAAAAAATTATCGGTATCGCAGTGCTAGTGCGACTTCTTGTTCGCCTTCTCTTTGTCGCGTCACGCCTGTTCTGCACATCACCAATCTCAAGTTACTTGTGGCACGCACTTGAGTGCATGTATGATCCGATTGAAACCCTCACTCTCCTCCCATTTTTCTGGTATGTCTTCTTGCCGTTTCGTCTCATTCCTAACTTTAAAAAAACGTTGTCGCTTTCGGGTTTCAAATATCGTGCCCGTCTGTTCATGAACGGCGATCTTGTGTCACTAGAAATCCTAGACTTCACTTGCCTTTTTGTAGAAGTCGCCATCAAATGTCACCATATGTCGCTCTGCGTGACCACGGTCGATATGGAAGCTTCATGTTCTCACGGGAAATAGAACTTACTAGAGACATGGATACCCTTATATGCCCAGCTTAGAACTCAACACATTAGCGCAAACAAGAAAACTAACAAACTTATAGATAATCTCCGTTTTTCTCTGCTTCACACTTCCTTTACGACACTCATCGATCCAAATCTCCGGTTTATCATAGTTGCTCCTGTTCGGGCTGAGATTTGCCCCCCTCCCCCCCTACGTTTGATGTGAATAAGCTAGCTGCACACTCGCACTCAACACAGCTATGGGTCTCTCCGAAAGACAACTAGAAACAATTAGCTCTATAGAAAGGGCTGGGTCGGCCCTTTCCATGGTGGGTATCACTTTGATAGTAGCATCATTTTGGGCTATCAAGCGGCTGCGCACTATTCCAAACCTCTTCATCCTTTACGCATCTCTTGCAAACGCAGGTGCTAGCGTGGCTTGTGTCATAGGCTATGATGGGCTGAGATCAGGCGTAAACTCAACGCTCTGTCAGGCGCAGGCCTTTCTTCTGGAAATGTAGGTCAAGTATCTTTTGAGTGAAGCGCTATCCTGCGCAACTCGTATCTAACACTTGTACAGGTTTATGCAATCGGATCCGTTTTGGTCCCTGGCTATGGCCATCAACGTCCTCCTCGTCTTTTTCTTTGGTGCAAGCCCATCTTCCTTCAGGAACTACCTGTGGTTTTATTGTACACTCTGCTATGGAATACCGGCGCTTCCTGCAATTACGCTTCTTTTCGTTCGTACAAAAGAACGTGGTAAAGTCTATGGTGATGCTACGGTAAGTGGAAACAAGATAAGTTTCTTTGACATACTCTCCAAGCTCATTAACAAACCATTCCTAGTTATGGTGTTGGATCGGGCCCAACTGGGCATTCCTCCGCCTTTGGACCTACTACGTCCCCATTTGGATTTGTATCATCACGTCTCTCTTAATTTACTTTGCAGTTGGGTATCGTGTATTTAAGCAGCGCAACCAACTTCGGCATGCTACATTTAGTCATACTGAAGCTGATGAAAAGCAACAGTCGATTTCGGAAAGTCATGACTACTCTGAAAAGGTACATCTTATCAAGCGCTTTGCTCCATTAAATTCAACATTTCTTATTTTTGGTCAGTTTCACCTGCTAACACTTGGGCTAGGGACTTACACGGCCCGAGCTAACGATCACGACCGAGGTGGAAGTCACCAGTGTTACAAATTTCGATGCTATCATACGGCAATCTTCAAGCTCTCAGACACGACCCTCCGCCGGCTTTTCAGCCTTTCCATCAATGCCGTCAATGACTCCTGCTGTAACTTCTGCTAGAAGATCTGGAGAATGGTGCCCATCAGAAGAATCCTTGGAGCCTCAAACAATTCCATGTCCAAATGCACACCTAGAGACGACATGTAGCTCTACCTCTGCGAACAAAGCGTTCAGGGAATCTCAGCTCAAGCGCTCACTATGTGGCCAGTGCCGAGAAAAGCTTCGCCGTATAGATCCCGTTAAGCTAGCCTATCTTCGCACAAGTTTTATTTTTGCCATTTCGGTCTTAGTGACGTGGACACCGAGCTCGGTTAACAGAATTCATAATCTAATGTATCCTAGCTCGGTGGATTTTGGCCTCAGTGTAGCGAGTGCCGCAGTCCTTCCACTGCAGGGTCTTTGGAATGCGATAATATTCTTTACAACAAGCTGGAGAGCGTTCCGCGAAGAAGTTCTACACCAGTTGAGAGAGCGCCATATGTCGAAGCAAGCGGCTATGGAGCAAGCTCAAAGCCAGCGCAGAGAGGCGCTGCGTCAGTACCACTTCAGAAGTATGCCAGCACGGAATGGGAGCCCGATTTGGGACAATTCGGCTCGCGAATTAGCACCAAGAGGACCGTATAATGCTATAACGTTGTAGATGGGGGAAATGAGTGTGACAAAAGAGACGAAAAAAATAAAAAGGTACACATATTCTAGCTCTTGGTCATGCGTGATTCGTTGGGTAGGGGGAGGTAGAGGATGGGACAAAGAAGCAAAAAAAATTTAATCGACACAATCGAGATTTAAAGATTGATTTCGTTGACAAGACTGGGACTCGAACCCAGGCGGATTTCTCCATCAGGAAACTTGCGTTAAGGAACGACCTTAACCTGACGCCATAACCAACTCGGCCATCTTGCCATTGAATTGTTGTTGTTGTTGTTGTTGTTGTTGTTGTTGTTGTTGTTGTTGTTATATTTATTCTCTTCCTAGTCTAAACTTAATGACCGGATTTTCGAGTCCGGACTGACCCCCGCTTCGCCCTTAGGAGCCCCGCTTTTTCTGGCGC
>JAZBQP010000451.1:0-14669 GCA_038407015.1 Ceratocystis ficicola | reverse complement strand
AGCACAAAGGGTAACAGCAGAGCAGAGTGGCAGGACAGATAGGAGGCGGCCAAGGGAGTGTAGTAGAGCAAACAAAATAGATGTAAAAGGCACGCTGGCTATTCGTCACATGATAATGCGAAAAATCAACAAGTCTCGCAAGTAAAAGCAGAGCACGCAAAGCGATGTCCGTGTGCGTTTGATGGCCATTCGATATGACCAAGAGCTTGGGCACTTGGGGCGGAGCTGTTGGCACGGTCTTTGCTATGACAGCTGTGGACAGCTGCAAACGCAACTCCAGTCAGCTGGCACTCAAGGGCCTAGCAGCCTTGAGCTTTTAGCTGTGATTCCATCCCTGCTTTGACCCTCAAGACTCTCAAGCTCAGCCTGTTTCTAGACCCAAAAGCACAGAGAGCGCTTTGTCTCCTGCTTGCTTCCTATTTGTTTTCGAATTGCTGCATACGCACAAGTGCTTGTATTTGTCTCACCTATCTTCGCCTTTTCTGCCTCATTCGCGCTCAGCCTCGGCCGACTTCCTCCTTGATTATCTTTTTTCTCCGCCTTGCGCGAAACTATCGCCAAACTACGTCACCAGCCCTACTGCTTGCCGATTCCTCCAGCGCAAGGCTCTCGTCACTATCTATTGGCTCCCCTTCTGCCGATACATCATACCCACACTAAGATCCTTACCCGGCATATCCCCGCGCATACACACCATGGAATCTGATCGCCTTTGGAAATTCCGCCGTCCCGAATGGCTCAATAGCATGTGGGCCCGTAATGCCGGAGTTTACGGCGCTGGTGGCCTGGTACGTCGTTGTTGTCCTTCCTGTCTAGGCACTCCATAGCCCGGAGCCCCTGCAGATCTGGATTTGGTCAAGTCTTCTATCTCTTGCTTGCTTGCCCAGCTGCTAACCCTTCTCCCCCCCTCCGTAGTTCTCCCTCGCCTTCTACATCATGCTGGACTCGGCCGTCTGGTCCAAGTCAGCCCGTAACGCCACTGACATTCATGTCTCCTTTGCCGACTGGCTACCTCTCATTTTCAGCAGCATCGGCATGCTCATCATAAACTCAGTCGAAAAACAACGCCTCAGTGCCGACTTTGGCTACTCCGGAGACGTCGCCTGGCAGGCCCGTGTGGTACTATTTCTCGGCTTTGCTGCCCTGGCTGGCGGCATGGCGGGCGGTGTAACAGTGTTCGTGCTCAAATACATCGTGGCTGATGTGTCTATGCCGGCTCTGAATATGGGCATTGAAAATGTTGTATCAAATGCGCTAGTAGGCCTAAGGTGTGTATCCATCTATCTGCCCTTCCTCTCTTGACTTTGTCTCCCCTGTCCATCTATCCCCTCCGTCTTCTTTTCGTTCTCTTACTAATCTCTCGTTTCCTCTTCTCTCCTCCGCTATAGCTGTGTCGTGCTCTGGGTCAGCCAAAATATGGAAGATGAGTACTCGTACAATCTCGCTCTATGAGCCTTTGTTGCTCGAGCCTCGTCTGCTCCCTCCGTTTGCTGCTTCATGCCATAGACCAGCCGTCCTATTTTGTATGCATGCTGCTATTCCGCCAGTTGCGAGGACGTCTTTCTCTACATAGGGGGAATGGGCATGTGATATTCTTTGTATTACTATCACGCTGTCTGGTATCATGAATCATTCTTCTTCTCATCCTGTCTCGCCTTGTCTCATGGCCTTCAACTTTGTCATCTCCAATGTGTTGCGCTTCTTGTGTGTTCCCTTCCGTGACCCCTTCCTTTCATGTTACTTCATAAGTGCATATCTTACATCGCATCCACGCTACTGTCCAATTCCCTCCTTGGTTATCATAACCACCCTTTCTCATTCCATTGGCCGGATATGACCGTAATAGATAAAGTCCGTCTCTCTAGCATTTGAAGACGTTGCCGTAGCCTTTTTCGCCTCAGCCCCATTCTTCTCATCTTGGCTCGCTCCCTGCTCTTTCTGCTCTCCTCCCCCTTGCTCCAGCATCAAATGCTCTGGAATCTCATCCACGTAGAGATGGCTGTACTCATCTATATGCGCCATGTTTCCAGGCACCAAGTCAGCTTCATTCGCCTCATACTCACGAGGCTTGTCTTCAGGCTCCATTAGCTCAACAGGCATTTCCAAATCTTTAGGAAAGGGCTCTTCCTCATAGAAGCCTTCAAATAATGTCTCTGGAACTTGGGTTTCTGCAAGCTCAACTGGCTGCCTTTTTTGTTGTCTGCTTGTCGTCGGCTTTTCTTCAGCCTTAATCAAAGGCATAGCCTCTGAGCTTGATATGTTGTCCAGCTGTTTATCCTCAGGCGGCAGCATTTTCATAGCCCGCTCTAGAGCTCGCCGCAAAACGAGCCCCTTCATCTGGAAGCCCTCCTTGTCTAAATCAACCACCTCTGGTGGCAAAATGCTCTTATAGCGCACATGCCGGTGCCAGGCTGAAAGACCATTGACAACTTCTTTGGATAGTCTCTGTTTGTCATACGTGAGATTCCCGGTTCTTATGGCTTCCATAATGTAGCTGCATATCGTAACATTAGCTAGTGGCGGCTCACGAAGAATCTTGGCCGCCTCATCAGGGCGGAAGCCCTGGTGATGCCACAGATAGTAGGCCCGAAGAAAGGGCAGTCTGAATTCGGGGTCGTGCTCGTCGCGATATTTCTTCGCAAATTCAGTGGCTTGGTTGATGATTTCTTGACGACGGTTCTCATCAAAAGCCATACGCGGTTCCTCGTCGATCTCGAATTTCACCGAGTCCTTGAGAGCTTCCACAAGCTTGTTAATGTCGAACACCATTGACAGTGCTTCGAGATTCACATCTTTGTCTTCAGTTATGGGCTTGTCATTGCTCACATTTTCCTGAAGCTGTTCTTCCTCCTCTTGCTCTTGTTCTTGAATCTCGTCTTGCAGCATCTCCACAGGGTTATAAAGGCTAGGCGCAGTCTCAACCCCATCTTTAGTTGGCAATTCCCAATGTCCAAGTGCCCCCTCAGAAGGGTCGTGTGTTGTGGCTTCTCCTTGGGTAACCATAAAATCTTCGCCAGCCTCAGCACGTAGCACCTTCTTCAGTGTCCTCGATGCGGTGTTTTCAGCCACAGAATCACTCGCCTCGGTAGCAATGGCATCTTTAACAACAGTTGCGGAAGCCTTGCGAGTACGCTTGACCTTTTTGACAACCGCTCCGTCGGGCAAAGGGATAGGAAGTCCACACTCAGCAAAATGAGGCCGTGGAGGAACAGGCGACATGGCCAGCCGCTTATCTTCGTAAATTTGATAGAGCTGAAGACCAGCATAGGCGTCAGAGGCAGAGTCTATCGTTGCATTAGAATGGGCACAGCAGAAGCATTGACGGGAAAACAGCGCGAATACTTACAAATGATCTGTGGCATCGTCAAAGGCTCAGACCAGTCTCCCGTCCTCACCTCTCCCTTGAAAAGAGGCAGTTTCAGATGCTCTTCAACCTGGTCCGCCAGTCTTACAAGCTTCCTATTGATCAAGTTATACTCGCCAGTAGGGACATACTTGACGACCTTGTAAAGATTGCTGAGTTCCAAGACGCCCTTGACATCAATGTTCATGTAGGTACGAAGACGTGTACTGTCAGCCTTGATTCCAACGCCACACTTTATTACATTGTCGTCTTCCAACATGCTGCGCAGTAATGGAGACGCAAGGTCATCGTCCGCGTCATTGAATAGAGCAACGTGGAACAGGGCGATGCGGCTTGGACTAGCGATTTGAATAAGTGAGATGTTCTTGCGAACGCCATCATACCGCGAGGACTCAGCCACCCATTCCAAATCAAGGCCAATGACAGGCTGATCCAGAAAGTAGCTTTTAACTACCCGGTCCATGGTATGCTTGCTACGACAGTAGTGGACGTTGACCTTTCTAGGCTCACCATCAGTACTAAGAGGTCCCCGGTAAAGGGAGTAGCTCCAATAAGAGCCCTCAGATAAATGCGGCGCGTTCTTAGCCTGGAGAAAGGCATCTTCAGGTATATTGAAGGGAAGAGATGACACTGGGGCTGCACGGGAGCCAACATCAGAGGAAATAGTGCGGGCTGTCTCTCTAACAGCATCTCCAAGCTGGGAAGGAGACAGCGACTCTTGACATGAGAGGTGGTCTTTGTTTCCGTCAGCGACCGACTCTGTTTCAGAGGTAGGCAGGCAATAAGAAGCGATAATAGAGCTGTCGACCTCCTGACCCGACGTGGAGGAAGTCAGAGACCGAGAGGAGCTAGCAAAGCGGATGCCCCGGTCCGGAGTCCAGCCCCGATAAACTGGCGCAGGTACAGGCATAGGTGTCAAGGCCCCTTGAAAGGTAGAGCTCCGACCTGGCCTTTTGTCGGATCCCAAAGATGTGTGAGAGGCGGGAAGCCTATAGTGAGCAGCCCTTTGCGCTGGACAAAAGTTGTCACGTCGTGATGAGGACGGTGACGCCTGTGCTTGTAATAGCACAGACAAAGACAGGCTGGTTGTATGCGCCGCAGCACGCTGTGTCCTTGGCAAAGCTGCCCGTAGCTGAGGAGTGCTGTGCAAGTAGTGGTTGTGGTTGCCGCGATGTATCCCGCTAGGGCCAGGACCAACACCAGTACCAACGCTAGCCGAAAGTCTTACACGTGCATTTGTGTTGCCTCTACCAAAAGCCATTATCACGGTTGGCTATGGCGCCCGGGTCTCATAGAGGAGTATCAAGCTCGGTATTGATGTAGATAGGATAGGATATGAACACAGAGAAAGAGGGATAGACCAAACAGCCAGGGTTCGACAAGAGGTGATGGGAAGGTCCAAAAATAAAGTCAAGCATAAGCACACACAGAAGGCCGGCTGCAGAAAAGGGAAGGATGATCGCCGCCTTTGTTTCTCTTCTTCTTCTTCTTATTCCGTGCTAGGGCTTTTCTGTCTTTATTCCCGTCCTTCTCCTGGGTATTTATTTGCCTCTTCTGCCCTGCTTGCTTGCTGCCTTCGTTCTGAGGCTTCTGCCTGAGTTTTGTCGCCTAAGAATTTCACCAAGCTGCTGGCAGCCTCTGGCAGCTCTGACACCTGTTGACAGCTGCCACACTGCCGCCCTCTTCACCAATCACGTGTGGGGCCGCTTGGCCTCCTGGTAAAGCTTGGCTTGCGAGACGTCATTACACTATGTGTACACGGTTCTTCTAATACTGCTATCAACTGCCGGCTCTAACGTGCCCAAGCCATTCCTGTTTTTCATCTTCTTCACGCATCCTCTCTTTTCGCAATGGCGTCTCAGCTTCTTCCTCTCGGTATGCTACAAATCTCGCCTTAAATAGTCCTCCCTTCTCTTGCTAGCGACCGACCCCTCTAACATTTGTTCAATAGAACTCATCGACAAGTGCGTTGGCTCTCGCATTTGGGTCATAATGAAGGGCGATAAGGGTTTGTCTTTCTCCGTTCATCTGCATAGTCACTCCACCAGCTGACACAGCCCCCCGTCTTCCTGCAGAGTTCGCCGGCACACTCATGGGCTTTGACGACTACGTTAGTAAGTCTATTTCCGTCCTCTATTTGCGCTAGCACAGGAACTCTAACCCGGTCTTTTACCCGCCTATATAGATATGGTCCTCGAGGACGTGATCGAGTTGTATGTTGTACTTCTCCAGGCTGTCTCTTGCCAGGCCCATGACAAGCTACTAACTTCTTCCATCAGTGACTATTCCGGAAACCAGACCAAGCTTCCCAAGCTCCTGCTCAATGGCAACAATGTCTGCATGGTAAGCTCTCTGCCAACCTCGCTTTCTCCTTCTTGTTTCCTATCTTTCTAATCACACATAACACAGTTGATACCCGGTGGCGAGGGCCCCGTTGCCGCAGCCGCGTGATGAGGCTGGACACAAAGCCAATATAAACTTACAAAATAAACTATCCATCTTACTAATTGCTCGCATAATCTTCTCTCTCCTTGGGGCTATATCGTGTACAATCAGCAGCCCGTGGCTGAGTGGGATGCAAACAAATAAGAGCCACTCATTCTCATTATCTCTGTTCTCTCTCGGTTTCTCATGTAACCACCCTCTAGCACATGTAAATGGGAAAACACTTGCAATAAACAGAACCCTAAAACGCCGTTCTTTCAGAATACATTCGCAAACATCTTTCGTAGCCTCGACCTTTGAACCTTCCTCTCAACGTCTCCACACCAATAACGTCCTTATCTTCCTGCCCTTGCCATCCAACAAAAGCACTGCTTAAAGCTCTTCTAGTGCAAATTGTCGCCAGCCGAAACCATACGGCGCAGCTCCCACTCCCGTGTAAACTCGTTGCTAAATGTCGACAAGTCGCGCATCAGATTCTTGATAATCTCCATGAGAACCTCGCGGGGCGAGATGCTGCCATCCGTCTGGATGCGAATAAACAACTCGGGCACGTTTGGGTGGCTGACTGCACGGACAGTGTTAGCAGCAGGTATAGCCGCGTAGAAAACAAAAATACCTACTCTTGTAGCCAGCCATCATCACATTCTTGTGCTTTTTGAGGTGCTCAGAAATCAGATTTCCCAGCGTGTGATCTTCCTTATACAGAACAAAGTCTGAGCAATGAGGCAGGCCTAGCCATTGTAAACACTGCGTTAGAGTTTGAGCCTGCATCAGTCGTTTATTCAGTTCTTTTTTCTCACCGGCAAAAGGCTTCTCTTCAACTTTTTTCTCGCCCTCACCCAGGAGGAAGAGTTCAGTCCTATTGCGGTTGTGGTCAGTAAAGGTAGCAATGGTCACACGGACGGCCACAGGCTTATCTTAACGCCAGTCTGAAGACGCCGCATTCTTGTAAAAGTAAACTTACCGGTCGGGAGCGTTCATTTTGAATTATTCGGACGTAAATTCTGTCTGAACAAAGCAGTCTAATCACAACAAGCTGGCGATGGGCGACACGATCCTTGGTGTCGCGTCAATGTTTTTTGGGTTAGGGTTTAAACCCTATGTAAGCAAACGAGGGGGTAAAACGTGGTCACAGCAAGGCATGGACCTTGATGTTTATAGCGCAGATATAAAGCACTTATACAGTGTTACAGCAGCATAGGGTAGCTCACAGTACAAAAAGAAAATGTCTAGTCGCGTAAGAAGGAATAAAAATGCGTTGGCAGCCTGTGGTCGAGAAAAAGGCACCAAACATGGGAGTTACGCAAGCATCTTCAGCCTTGCACTTTTCACCTCGAGAAGAACCGCTTATGTAATTAAGCATTTTGTGCTAGGGTTTGATAAGAGCTTTATTTCACACACCTTCCATCTGAACCAGCGTCCGTTTGTCTCGTGAAAAAATTCAAATTTTAAAATTCAAAGAAAAAAAAACTTCTTCATATTTTCTCCTCCTTATTTTCTTCTCTCTTTTGTCACCCTCTATCTAGATCTAACTTTGCCGTTCCCATCTCAACATCGCCGTCCGTAGCTTTCTGCCCTGAGCGCAGAGAGCCCTAGACCCTGAAAACGCAAACAACAATCCCTGAACCCTTGCACATGTCTTGTCTGACAGGATTTTCCGCTGCTTAACCCATTTAAGCCATGGCGAGGGGGGGGAACTCTCGACGATACCAATAACAGTTTGCCTTCTCCAAGTTTCTATTTCTGGTCTCCGGCTTTTCAAGTAGGCCTTTGCTTTTTTTTTGCTTGGCCTCGCCGTCTACATTGCGCCGATAACGTAATTAGTGACACCTCAACAGCTAGAACTCATCTCGAAGGAAGCCGGTATCCATGCTTGCTTGGCTCGATAGAGCAAAGCATGACCTATGTGAATTGCGGAATTACAGTGAAGGGTAAAGCGCAAATGCATGGGACATCAAATTTTCATCGGGACTCCTCTTACCAGATGGCCCAACAAGTCAAGACACCGGCAACCTTCGTCACTGTCTTGTCGTCCATCGAGTACCGAGGTTTTTCGCTTCTATTTGTCCTTCTGTTCATTCTTCCTTGAAATCTTTTGATTTCTCTAATTTTTCACCGTGGCGGCCTTTTTAGCCCTTTGCCTGCTTTTGTCTACTCAACCGGCTAGTTGCACAACTAGTTAACACCCCGCTATCATAAGCTAAAAAAAAATTAGAAAAAAATATAACTTTCTTTCACTCCTGTTCCAGTTCATTTGAATATCAAATCAGCATCACCCCTCAACGGCAAAATGTCTGCTCAGCCAATCCCCCCAGTCAACGAAATCAATGCGGACTCTTCAATCCCCGAGTCCCGGGTTCTGATTATCGGCACTGGCGGCACCATTTGCATGCAACCGTCTGTCGATGGATTGCTGCCCGTGGGTGGCTTTCTCGAGAAGGCCATGGCCCCGAGACCCAGCTTCAACGACATGTCGAAGCCTACTGGTAAGCCCACGCTCACTTGGCAAGATGAGATTTGAACCAGCATACTCACAAACACATCACCAACAGTCTCATTGAAGGCCGTCAAGGACGGCAAGGATATCTTGCTTCCTTCTCTACGTACCCCGCCTACGGCCTACTCCCGTCACGTGCGGTATAGTTTGCTAGAATTCTCCCCACTGTTGGATTCTAGCTCTATCTCCGCCGAAGGCTGGGGAGAAATCGCGCAGACTATTAAGGACAACTACCACCTGTATGATGGGTTTGTCATCCTTCACGGAACAGACTCCCTTGCCTATTCTGCCTCCGCCCTCTCCTTTATGTTGTCTAATCTTGGAAAGCCTGTAATTCTTACTGGATCACAGGCTTCTATCTTCGCCTTGCAGTCCGATGCAGTCGACAATCTCCTTGGGTCATTGATAATTGCGGGCACTTTTGTGATTCCCGAGGTATGCCTGTTCTTCAACCACAAACTTTGCCGTGGAAATAGAACTACCAAGTCATCCGCAACCAACTACAATGCCTTTGAGAGTCTTAACTGCGAGCCGCTTGCCAAGATCAACGGGCTAGGTGTTGACGTCAACTGGGGGTTGATCCAAAGGCCAAAGCGCATTGCCGAGTTCCAGATCACAAAGTCGATGGACACAGCAAACGTGACATTGCTTTGGGTTTTCCCCGGTATCCGCCCAGAAATGGTTGACTCGGTTCTTCGGATGCCTGGCCTTCGCGGTTTGATCTTGGCCTCCTTTGGAATGGGAAACGCCCCTCATGGTATTGATGGGAGCTTTACTCGCGTTATTCGCGAAGGAGTGGAACGCGGCATCGTCATTGTGAATGTATCGCAATGTCCCTCGGGGTTTGTGTCTCCTGTTTACGGACCGGGAACGCAACTTGGACGAGCCGGCGTCATCTTCGGCCTTGATCTGACCATCGAAGCTGCGCTGACCAAGCTATCATACCTACTTGCAATTCCCGGGATCACTTCCGCTGAAGTTGGGAAGCGCATGGCTCAGTCTATTCGTGGCGAGATGACCGAGAAATTTGCCCCTGTGTTTGAGCACCCAGCAGGAAACATTGACTCGGCCGTAGCACGCCTCAGCACGATTGACAATGAGTTTACAGCTTTAGGCTATGCCATCCGCAACAACGACCTGCGCACAGTAACAGAAATTCTAGACGGAGACGAGGTTGAAATGCTGAAAAAATCGGATTATGCGGGCAACACAGCTGTGCATCTGGCGGCAGTCTGCACAAATGTCGAGATTCTCAGGCTCATTCTAGTCCGCGGGGGCAACGTGCATACACGCAACCGAGCCAACAACACAGCGCTGTTTGTAGCACTGAACTCGGGCAATGTGGCAGCAGCCAACCTCCTACGTGAAGCTGGAGCACATCTGTGGGAAAGCCCGGCACCGCCACCAACGGTCGATGACATGTAGATGGATGGCGAGTGTTTACAATACTATGAATGAAGCAAGCTTATGGCAAGCTGCTGTATGGAATTAAATCCGGAGAAAAAAATGGAGCAAAACGGTGCTCGGCGTTAATGGATGTACGTACATAAAGTTTCTTGAAAAATAAAAGAAAGAAAAAAATTACGGTCTTTTTTCCTTTGCCCCCTTCCTCCTCTCTCTCTCTCTCTCTCTCGCCCGCTCGTCCTCTCTCCATCTCTCTGCTCTTCTCTTGTATTTTAATGGCGGCCGGCCAGGTTCGGAGCTCTCCTTGGACAGTCCGGCCGAGAGACACGAGAATTGCTACCCAGATAGTTCCAATAGACAACCCAATCCATGTCTCATGGCTATACTAAAGAGGGTAGTCACATGGTAAATACGTCGAGTGCACAGCACAATACACACACGCCGCGATTACGCACGTTTCGTGTGCATTGTCCAACTGACGTGCTTGGTAGATACTGGCGGCTGGCATTGGTTACAGCAAATGGAATCTTGGCTTTTTCAGGACCTCCGTCCGCACTCTGTTCCTATTATTATTCACTTTGGTGGGTTGATTGGTTGTCAGTGTTTGTCCGAGTGCACACACCAATTGTGAAAACCAACGAGGGCCAACAAGAATCACCAGGTTATGCTACGCTATGCCACTATGCAACGCTACGCCACGCCACGCCAACAACGCTGGGCCATAAAACATGACGATATGCCGTCAAAGCCCCCTAGTTCTTGTGGGAGATCCAATATTTCCTTTAACTTTTTTGCAGATACAGAGAGCGCGAAACAGCGAGAACGAGAATCAGAGTGAGGGAAGCACATTTTTTCCTGATACTCGGCAAAACACCCGCCCTGGCTCTCGCTCGCTATATCCCCCCCTCTCAGCTTCCAAAAGAGACAAACACATCAAATTTCAAAGTTACCTGAAAAATAACCGGCATAGTGTTTTAACCCCTTCTTTTGATTCGCCTGTTTTCCCTTTCGTCCTTCTCGCCTTCCTGCGCTATATTGCCGCCAGCCAATTGTAGTTGTTTTTTTCTGTCGTTCTTGTCTCTTTTCCACTAGCTTGCCCGTCCACCCAATTATCATACCAGGGTCCCCTACTAAATCGAATTCTAGACTCTGGCCTGCTACGAAAGAGGGGGGATTAGGAATGAGGAGGAGGGACATAACTAGGATGCAGTTCCATGTTCTCATGGCCTTCCACACACCCTTGGACAAGAAAGGGAGAGAGACACTGCACACACAAAACAACTGCAACAATCACAACACATAACACAAAAGAAAAACTGACCCAATGGAGAGGAACCGATGGTGCATGGTGAATTGAGAAAGACATCCTGTTGTCTCTATCTCATTCACTATTTGATACAGCTTTGTCTTGGCCTTGGCCTTGGCCTTGGCTCCGACCTTCACCTGGACAGGTACTTGCGACTTCCGTGGGTTATGGTGACAAACAAAACACAAAGGTGGGTGAGCAGGTAGGGTGAACCACAGGAAAGAAGATGAAAAAAAATGATACATACGTATATCTATTCGGTGGTCATTTGCCCAGGAGTACAGAAGAAAGAGAGGGGAAACGACAAGAAGAACAAGTCGGTGGCAATAAAAACGGAATTTGTGACAAGACAGAGTTATTCCGCCCAAATCGGCCAGTCCAGCAGGGTTTATGCTGTTTGCCAGAGCAGTGTCAAAGCTTTCTCGCTCAGGAGGCCAAGTTTTATCGTGCCTCGACTCCAGCACACCACAACTCGAAACGACACTATTGAAAGAACATGGCAGGAAGAGACTAGAAAGAAGAGCCGGAAGATAGGAAGAGGCTCCCCAGGCCAGAAACGTGGAAGGAGAAAAAGGGAAGAAAGATATGTATAAATGGACATAAAATCACAGCATCACAAGGAGATGGGAAACCTAGAGAAGCCGAAGAGTCCGTTACGAAGGCATGCTTTAAACATTGTTAATATATCATTTCTCTTTCCTTTTCTTGCCATTTCTAGGCATATATGCCGTGCCGTGTGAGATCGACGGTGACATTAGGGGTGTCTGTGCGAGCAGCACGTATTACTAGACAAGCAGCAAAGATGATAAAAAGGAACAGAGGAAAAGAGAAAAAAACAAGGGAAGAAATAGGGCAAAATTACGGGTAGGTAGGCATAAGAGACAAGCAAAAAGAGAGAGAAAAGTATGCTAAGCACAAGAAACTACAGAACAGAGACAGACAAGAGACGAACCGGATGATTGTTTAGTGATACCACTACTAATAGCAACTGCCTATCTTGACCTATCCCGAGTCCTCGAGTCATCTTCGAGTCCTATTACTCCAATAAAAGCCCAGTACCCACCTAACCCATGATGTCATTACTTTACATTGCAAAGTCACGGTCATTAGCAATACCCATCCCCGGTTTTATGCCGTGATAGGGCTTTTATTTCCCTCGTCTGGTTTTTGCATGCATCCACAGTCCCAATAGTCACCGTCCCGCAGCAATATATCTTATGTAGCGTTTCTGCATACACAATAGGAGAGCCATGTCAACGTCGTACTGCAGCATTTATTGAATGGTGTTTTCTTTTTTACATGGCTATATTTTCTCTTTCCCCCCAATACGAGCAGCAGCGTAACAAAACATGTGTTTCGCAGTGCCGCCCGAGAAGAAGAGGATGAAAAGACAACCAAAAGAACAGGGAAGTAAAATAAGTAGAGAGCAGGAATAGTAAGAGTAGGAGAAAATAATGAACTTGGTGTCCCTGTGTCTCGACGCCCGGTAGAAGAAGGACAAGAATCTGACTGGCTGCTCCAGTGTTTCGTGTTTCAGGGTTTCTCTCGCAGATGAAGTGCTTCATACATTGCAAGAGACGAAAGCCCGAGGAGAAGCTTGTTCTGCCGACCCTAATTTAACCTCTTCACACAGCTGAAAGCGCAAATGAGCATAGAAAGGAAAACAACCCAGTCAGCCAGATAAGACAGCCTGGACAATGGGCCCCAAAGAACACACCCACACCAACACGAAATAATCAAGACTTGACAATGCTTCTGTGGTAGATCTACATCTTATTTAGGGAATCGATGCGAGCATGCTCAACACCAGGCTCAGAGCTCTATGAGCAGAGTGCAACCCTAACGGCTTGCAAGAGCAAATCATCTTTCCATTTCCACTCATCCTTCCCAAGCCTGCCAGGGTTCTTGTCATCCCCTCCCCTTCAGCGGCTTTTCTTTTCCCTCGTCCAATTGCCGAGCCAGGCAGGCATGATTTAGGATCGGATTTGCCTTGTAATATGGACTGGGAAAGTAATAGCGACGTGGGCGGCGGGAAGAAAGCATAAGAGGGGAAAGTATTATGCGATTCTGTTGTTCAAGAGGGGACTCCCAAGATGATTGGCTGGTCTATTAAGGAAGGGAGAACAGGGAGAGGTTGTGGCTCGAGTTTGAGTTTTGGGGGGGGGGGCCAAAAATTGTGTTTATTGTCCGTCTGCCTGTTTGTCTGCCTTGAAGAGGCGTTTTTTACTATTTTACTTTCGTCCCATGTTCAGTTAGAGTGCTGCATTTACGTCCTCGCAACCATCTTTCCTTTTTATCCTTGGTTATACTTGCTGCCGTTTGCCATCATCGATTTGCTTTCGTTGTTGTACTTGAATACGTTGTAACCGCAGCCACTCGTTGCACCCTTTCTCCGTCACATCCTCTCAACCTATTGTTGGCTTGACTAAGCCTTCCACAACTTCAAAGCCTCTATTGATTCACCTTACCGGCCCGGTCCTTGTCATGCCCCCTCCCCCCTTCGTTCTTATCCGTCGTTATAGCAAAAACCCTCTGTTCGACTGGGGGCTATGACAAACATTGTTTTCAAAGAAAATGACCGTTCCCTGGACAAATTTCCTATCCGGGCACTAGTCCGAAGAAAGCAAAGACCAATACAGGGACAAGGGACGCGATGATGTGCGCATTACTGTATGGTATGTGGAGAGAGGAGAGGGATAAGATAGGGAGAAAGAGGGGACATTGTCTCTTTTTGTCTCCTCTTTCGGCATTTCTTGGGATTCCCTTTGCCAGGCCGCCAAGAAAGCCTAGTGACGTTAGCAAGACACAGCACGGAGAAAGGCAGTGAAAAGATGGAGAGAGAGAGAGAGAGAGAGAGAAATGACACGGGACTTCTTGTTTTTGCTTCATATGTGCAGATGCAACCCTTCTTCGAAACAGATTCCTGCCCTTCCCTTCCAACAGGGACTAGGAAGCTCTAATCTCATGGTTCATAGAAGTGATAGCGTGAGCGCTGTGTTCTGTTCAGTCTAAGCCCCCTTCTCCCACCCCGAAGAATAGCAACAAAAAGAGACCAGACCCGGGCAAAGGAAGTGAATAAAGTAGAAATAAGGAAAGAATAATAAAATAATTAAGCGAGAAAAGAAGAGACGCCACGTTGTCGTGAGGGTCCGTGTGTGCAAAGAGCGGAACAGTTAAGGACTCAGCAAGGTCTAGGCCGAAAACGCTTAGCTTAGCCAGACCCTGGAGAGGAAAAGAAAAGAGTAAAGGCCAAGATGCAAGTTCCGTCGCTCAATGATGGCAAGATAGTAAGGTGATTCTTCTCTTTGTGGTGACGAAATCCGGGCAGGTCTGATTTAGTTAGCTCCTCCTACTGGCCTGGGCTGCTCGCTGGCCTCCGCTCTCCGTCTCTCATACAAAAGAAGCAAAGCGGCCCATTGCATTGCATCATCCAGACGCAAACAAACAAACACCAGTGATGGCAATAGCAAAGAAAGGACACGCGTTCATGTAAGATTTGCCCGGATCTTGCTTCTTGTTCCAAATCCCATTACCGTTCCCTCGGTTTGTGACGCCACTGCTTGCTTGGTCCTGCTCTTTTCTCTCGCTTCGTTCGCAGTCTCAGCCTCCTCCCCCTCCCCCTCCCCCTCCCTCTCTCTTTCTCCTCTTTATGC
>JAZBQP010000450.1:0-14831 GCA_038407015.1 Ceratocystis ficicola | reverse complement strand
GGCCGATCGACGATATGCCCCCTCAAATGGACGGCCAACGCAGCGAACTAATGGCTACGGAAACTTTGGCCCTGCACCTAATCTACAACAACAACAACAGCAACAGCCACAACGTGATCCAAATCCTCTGCCAAACGACTATGACGCATACGGCGACGGCTATGGGGGCAGCAATGGCAACGGCGCACCACCGCCACGAGGTCGGCCTATGGGCGAGAGACCGACGTTACGGCCCTCACCAAGCTCCAATATGACTAGCATGAGCAATGACGGCGGGATGGACATGAGAGCTGGCAACATGGGCTATCGCAATGGAAGCGTGGGCGGAGGATCGGAAAGCTCTGGGACGGCTATTAGCATGCGCTCTGCCCGCGAGCGTTTCGACTCCCCAGGCCGCGTCTCTCTAGGCAACAGATCTCGCTCACCGCAACTCGGCTCACAAGCACCGGCATCACAAGCAGCACCGCCACCGTCACAGCCTACGATGCGCTCAATGCCAAGTCGAAACAGGCTCAACGAACGCCTCAACGCCCGTGATGCTTCGCCAAGTCAGCCCTCTCTACATCACCAATCCTCCCGACTGCTGCAACAACACCAGCAGCAGCAACAGCAACAGCACCAGTATCAGCAAGATTCGGCAGCTGTCGAGCAGCGCAGAGCGCCCGAGAGCAACGCCGAGAGAGAAATCATCCAAGTCCTTGAGCACATTCGCAAGGAATGGCCCGCCCTATGCACGAGCGACTGCGTGCCTGTGCAGTTGGCTCTGCAGCTTTTAGACAACAGCTCTGTTGGCCGTGCCCACGAATACCGCAACTTTCAGCACACTTATGTGATGCTCCAAAACTCGCTCAAGGGCGTTGTCCATGAACACCACCAGGGCTTCAACAGCTCCATTGGTACCTTCCACCAAATCCAGAACAGCATTCAGGAATCACAGATGAAGGTAGCCGGCCTCAAAGAGACCCTGTTAGCCACTAAGACTAGCCTCTGCAACCCAGACTCCGAGCTGAAGAAGCTCTCAGCCACTTCACAAATGTACGATGGCCTGATTGTGGTCCTCGATGAGCTGGAAGACCTGCGCTTGGTCCCAGATCAGCTCGAAGCCCGTATTTCGGAAAAGCGGTTTTTGACAGCAGTCGAGGTTCTCCAGACAGCGCTCAGGAAACTACGCAAGCCAGAGCTAGATGACATTGGTGCTCTGGGCGAGCTACGAAGCTACCTTGCTAATCAAGAAACAGCCCTTATGGATATTCTAGTGGAAGAACTACACGAGCATCTCTATCTCAAGTCGCCATACTGCCAAGAGCGTTGGCAGAGTATCGCCAAAAACCACGGCACCGAAGCCTTCGCCAATGGCGGCTCCAATCCCCCCCCATTTGAGCAGCTTCTCGACAATATGGACTTTGAGAAGGCCGCTACGGAAGACCTAGCCAAGAATCCTGAGGCCGACACATTCGAATACATCGGGCTTCTGGTCGAGGCTTTGAACAAGCTGGGACGCTTACAAAACGCCGTAGAGAATCTGAAGCAGCGATTACCTGTCGAGCTGTTCCAAATTGCCAACGAGACTATCAATGAAGTTGATCAGCGCCATCCTAGCTCTCTCCGAGGTGGTTCTGGAGGCTCTGGCTCTGGCTCGAGCGGCGGCAGTGGCGGCAATGATAGTGGCGGTGGCAGTGGCAGTGGCATTGGCGGGGGCAGTAACGGTCTTGGAATTTACGGTAGTAGGGAAACACAACTGCGTGCTGATGTCATCTACGATCTTTTGTGGACGTTATACGGAAAGTTTGAGGCCATTGCTGAGGGCCACAGAGTTTTCCACGAGTCGATCAAGGCACTGATTCGTCGTGAGGGTGCTGGTAACAACAGCGCGTTGCTTGGCAGCTTCAAAGAACTGTGGAACCTGTACCAAAACGAAATCCGGACTCTGCTCAACTACTATGTCACCAGCCATGCTGATGTGTATCAGTTCAGCACATCGCCGAATCCTGGTGCGGGCAGCGGCAAAGTTGATGGCATAAGAGATCATTTATTCCGGTTTAGCGATACAGACTCTAAGGGTATTGAGCTAGCTACGGAAATAGAAGCTCTCGACCTAATTATCCAGGCAGCTGTGCCCGGCCTCACGGGGCGTGAGAAAGACGAAAAGAAGTCAGCGCTGGGTCTTCGCAGCGCGCAAAAATCTACTGGTCTCGGGTTTGGAGATCGCCATGGCACTGGTACCTACAAGAGCCTGGTGGATCCCAGTGTCTTCAATATGAGCCTGCTGCTGCCGCCTACACTAGTCTTCCTCCAGCGTCTCAAGGGCATTGTCCCTCCAGGCTCTGATCTTGCCACGTCAACATTGACGTCGTTTCTTGACAACTTCCTGGTCAATGTGTTCCAGCCGCAACTTGACGAGACGTTGGCCAAACTCACGGACACCGTTTTCAATGAGCCAGACTCGTTCCAGCAGGACCAAAACTGGTCCATGGTGGCCAAGAAGCCTATATTCAAGGGCACCAGCTCGTTCTTCACCATTGTCACAGCCTTTTGCCGCATGCTGGGCACCATCCCCCATGACCAGGCCCTGAGCTCGCTTCTTGTATCGCAAATGATGCGTTACTATGACTGCGTTTTTACGTGGTTCAAAGGTCTCGTCACCAAGACAGCCCAAGCCCAGGACTCATCCAATGCACCCTTGCCAGATGATGATATCAGGAACCTGCGCATATGTGCGCGCTTTGCTTTATCAGAGAGCGAAATAAATGACGTCATGCATAGTCGCTGGACTGGCGATCTCAACGACCCCGTGCTGCTTGAGAAGGAGACGTATCTGCTAGTAGCCCACGTGGCAACACGGGGGCTTGAATTAAGCGACATTATCCAGGACAAAGACACAATCTCATCGCTGTGCCTCATCTACACCAGTATGAAGTGGCTAGCCATCAAGAGCCAGGGGCTACGCCATATCACTCACCAGGAAACAGACACATCGCAAAATAGCCTGCCTCGTGCCACAAGCCAACGCTGGTCGCTCATGCATGACAAGACGCCCGATGAAGGCGGCCCGGTTTATTTACCGCTAACCCAAGACACCGTACAGTAAGGCCAATCTATATTTCCCCCTGTTCGCTGCCGTCGTTTTTATGCCTTGCATACCATCAACTAACATTGCCCATCTCTAGGACCTTTGATCGCATTGTCAAGTCCTACCAGGAGCTTGCTAGTACCGCGCTTCGTACGCTTCATATGGAGATCCGCTGCCAGATCATGCACTCTCTAAACGTGGTCCTGTCGCCCACAACGACACCCTATATTCTCGACCAGGATATTCTTGAGCCTGACGCGCAGATTCTCAAGCTTAACAATAACCTTGTTTCCTATGACGAAGCTGTCTCGCGATTCCTCCATGCCCGAGAAGCCCAGTATATCCGCTCCGGCCTAGGCCGTCTCATCAGTAACATTCTCGTAACCAATGCGTCGATAGCGTCACCGATGAACGCGCAGGGCTACGGTCGCATGCAGCTCAATATCCTAGTGCTGCAACAGAATCTCAAGAACATCGAAGATGGCGTCGACTTGAAGCGCGCGACAAGCTACTTCGCCATGTTCAGCCAGGGAGGTGACAAGATCCTCGAGGCCGCACACAACATGAAAAGTCTGCCTGACGAAGCACCAGACAAATTCACCCACGAAGAACTAAAGAAGCTGCTAGAATTATGCTATAGCGAGCAGCTGTCCGATGCCGAGCGTGGAGTAGCAGCAGCAGCTAGGAGACAGATGGATGACAAGATGCAGAACCTGGATGAGATTATGCGGCAGTAATACGAGACCAGGACAAGAAGGATAATGACAGAAAAGGGGAAGCGCAAATAAACGAGCAATATATGATATACATGCCCTTGAAACTCAAAACCGAAAACAATCTATGATGTCCTGGACGACGGCAAGAAAAAAAAGCAAGTACATAAAGTCAATTCAACGCCCCAACACCATGATCGAGCTTTTTTTCTCCTCCTTCCTCCTGAATGTGTACATACAACACCCCAGCCCGCCTCCTACTCAGACTTGTCCAAGGACAGATCACCCGCCGTGTTAAGCTGCACCTTCTTATCCTCACCACCGGAAGCCAAGCCCCACGCATCGTCCCATGCCAGTGCCAACACCTTGGCCCCCTCGCCAGCCTCGGGAAGCTTCTTGCCCTTGAGCCACTCGCGAGGGACCGTGAAAATAGGCTCCGAGACACTGCCGCCGCCCTCCTCACGCGAGCCGGGTCTCACACTGCGGAGATCCCAGATCTTTACCGTACCATCCCACGACGCTGAGGCCAGGGCATAGTCCTTGCCAGGCGCTGCTGCTACAGCCGATACCATGTTAGTATGGCCACGCAGCGTCAGCACATTAGGCGCCGCAGTGCTCTCACGGGGATCAAGTAGCGATATGTGGCGTGCCGACGATCCAGCAGCCAGCAGCGGCGACGATACACCTAGTGCACCTACACATAGTAGCGGATGCAATGTAGTCAGCGACGATACCGTGCGGCCCGTCGTTAGGTCGAGTGTCAGCAGTGTCTTATCACGGGAAACCGAATATGCTACTGTATTATCGCCTGGGTGGAAGATGGCCTGCGTGGCTGGGTCGCTGTGGACTGAGAGCATGGCCAGCGCGCCACGTTGCGCCACAGTAACACTGCTCTTGAGTCTTTTGGCTGGAGCCGATGCACGCTCGGCCTCCCAAGCCGGTGCTTGGTCCTTACTGGCAACAAACAGGCCGACGCAGCCGTCGCTGCTTGCCGTCAAGATGCGCTTTGTCTTGGAGTCCACGGCCAGGCGGTTGATCTGCTTGGTGTGGCCGTGCAGCTCCAGCACAGGCTTGAGTTTGCCACCCCCACTAAAGCCGTCAGCCGCCTCGCTGTAGTCCCACACTATCACAGTGCTGTCAATTCCAGCACTAGCAATGCGCTTGCCGCTCAGCCAGCGGGCAGTGTTGATGCGCTTGGCATGGCCGCCAGCTGAGGCACCGGCGGATGTAGCTAGGACAGAGCCCGACTTGTCCCACACACGCAAAAGGCGGTCGTACGATGCAGAAAGAAGCCGCTCGCTGCCGGCACGCGAGCCAGACGACCAAAGATCGATGTCGCTGATCCAGTCGTCGTGCTCGTAGCTAGCTTCGTAGACAGGTGGCAGAAGCGAGGGCACGTATTGCAGGGTGATGGTGGTTTCGGGAGAGAGACCGTGTGTGGTCAGATGCTCAGCGAGAGACGATCGCAGAAAGGTACCATTGACAAGGAAGTCGAGGGGGATCGGCGTGGAACTGTTGAGCATAGACTCGGAGTTGACGATCCGTGACAAGCCATAGCGTTTGATGTCTAGACAAGGAAAAGAGATGCGGTTAGATTTGGCGGCTCAGCAAGACAAGTTCTTGACTATCAAACTGGCAAACTCACCAGCAGGAACTAGCAGCTGGCGCTTTTCTTCCGGCAGCTCAATGTCAGCATGCGTAGTGGTGAACAGCACCTTGACCTGAGCCTCCGAAGGGACCATGGTTTTGGCGTGTGAGTATTAGGGTTTGTATACGGCGTGTATGGGAAAGAGCGACGAGATGAGGCGAAGCAATGGGAGAAGAACAACGGCGTAAATCTATAGGGTCCGCGAAAAATGCACAAGAAAAAAAATCCAAGTTGATGCTGTGGCGAAGATTCAGGGAAGAAAAAAAGAAGAGAGAGGCTTTAGCGAGCTTGTCGTTTCTTTGAGCCTCGTTCAAGAAAAAAGTTGTTATCAGAAAATTTTGGCCGGGCGATAACACAGCCTTGCATGGTAGGTGGGGCATTCTGGGTGCTTCTGAAGTAGCCAATCATAGGCCTGTGTTGCATGCAAGGCTGAAGGATGATGCACGCATGACGGTAGCTCAAACTCACGCTTATGGTGTGGTGAAAACTTGGCATGTGAAAGCAAGTGACAGCTATGTTATGTGACCTCATGGGAAGCCTGCTGGCCCAGGTAATCACGGCAAAGTCGATTTGGTTTATTGTCTATAAAAAGGGCTAACGTGCTTCTGTGCTGACGCGTTTGTATACCTGCCTCATGTCTCAAGATAATTATATGCGTGTTTCCACCTCGCTACTCCCACGAAATGTACAACATGATGCCAGCACCCAATGCAACAGCTGAAAACTGGCCCAGGGTCTTCTTGAGCTCGGCGCCCTTGTTGCTTCCTGTCTCAAGCAGTTCGGGGATGACCGAGACCGTGCCGACGTATAGGAATGTGCCTGCAGTGAATGGCAGCAAAAGATCGCCCATGGACTAAAGAAATAGCTGGGTGTTAGCAGCGGGAGGGATGGGAAAGGAAATATAGGACAGAGTGACTCACTAGACTGGTGCCCCAGATACCGCCATTGCGAGGCATGCCATGCTCATCAATGTCTCCCACGCCAAGCTCCTGGATAGCAATGCCGATCGCAGTACCCAGGAATGCACCAATGGCTGTGACAAACTGAGCGCCCATGGCTGCACGCTTGGAGAAGCCCGACTGGATCAGCAGGGCGAAGTCGCCAACCTCATGTGGGATTTCGTGCAGGAAGACAGCCAGCATCGTGCTTGCGCCGACTGTCGGGGACGCATAGAAACTGGCACTCATGGCTAGACCGTCGGTGATGTTGTGGGTGAAGTCGGCAATAAGATTTAGGTAGCCGCCCATCTTGACACTAGGGTTCAGCTGCTTCTCCTCGGCATCTGCTGGCTTCTCGGTGGAGTTTTGCGAAGAGGCCTTGCCTTTGCGCTGGGCCACGCCGTCGGCCTTCAAGTCTGTCGCAGAGGTGATTGCCGAGTCGCATTGCTTCGCCTGGACATACGTGTCCTCGTGGCCATGGCTATGGCTATGGCCGTGGTCATGGGAGTGGCCCTGTCCGCCGGTCGCAATTCTCAAGCCCTTGTCCATAGCTACAAAGGTCATGAAGCCTGCCAGGATAGCAACGCCCAGCAGGAGATTGCGGTTAGGCTCAACCAGTACCAAGCGCACCTTGTCTGGCTCATCCTCGCCCAGGAAGATTTCAGGAAGCAGATGAAACAGTGTATCG
This sequence comes from Ceratocystis ficicola, assembly GCA_038407015.1. NCBI lineage: Eukaryota > Fungi > Ascomycota > Sordariomycetes > Microascales > Ceratocystidaceae > Ceratocystis > Ceratocystis ficicola. The sequence goes on along the minus strand of JAZBQP010000450.1, from coordinate 7,774 downwards.
CCCATCAGACCCCCCACAGCAAAAGCTACCATGATGGTCAGCGAATCTGGGTCGATATTGGGCGGACAGAGCGCAAGCAGGAAGTTGGGAGGGCCGGAAATGTAGAGTGTCGCGAGAAGAGAGTTGACGGCAGGGCTACCGGGGAACAGGTAGGCGAATGCAGTCTTCATCACTGAAGCCTGGGAATCCTCGAGAAGAGCGGCCTTGGCGTCTGAGAGTTGCTGAACGACATCGCACCGCTGCAGGAACGAAAAGTTCGACGTGTCAGTAATCGCGGGACATGTCTATGGTGAGAAGCCGGAGGAAGCAAGAGACCAGGAAGTCCCCTTCCCAAAGCAAAAAAGCAGACAGCTCACCTGTAGTCTTTCCTCCAACACCTCCAGGCTCATAGAAGCCAGATCATGGCCTGCAACAACCTCTCCTTCGGCCACCTTCGGAGAAGTTTCGGTAGCTTGTGCAAACAGCACAAACGCACCAATGACGAGCAGTGCCAGCGCAAACACTCGCAAGCGAAGTGTCGAGGCGGTCATGGTTTCAGGACACTTCACCCTAAAGAGAGCTAGAACAGGAGAGAGGACAAGGATTTAATTGGCAAAATGGAAGGAAAAGGGAAAGGGAAAGGGTTAGAGATGGCCGCGCGCTAGCCCAGAGTCGATGGAGAATAAAAATAAATAGTCAAGCTAGTTAATTATATGGGCGGATTGGATGAGGAGAAGTCCGTAAATATGGATAAAAGATCGTGGCGCTTGCTCGTGGTCCATTTGTCGCAAGTCGCTTGTAGCAGATTACATGATCAGGTCGCCAAGCTTAGCCAAGACTAGGGTTAGCTTAGGCTGTGAAGCAACAGCCCCACTTTAATCAATTTGCGTAGTTGCGATTTTGTGACCGAAGAAAACAGACCGTCGCGTCGGGCGACTTTATTGTTGTTTCTCCTACGTTCGTGAGTTACTTCTGAATGCTTTCCTTCTTGTTGTTCAATTCAGATCATCAAACACCACTCTAAAAGGTTGGGCTGAACATTCACATACTCAAGTAGTAGACGAGAGTAGAGCAGCCGCAAGTAATCGCCACATATCCTAGCATCATACTTGAGCTGGAGGCTATCGTCCATCTTCATCCCAAGCTCATGCAATAGTGTCACGCAATCTCAGCTGGAATCAACGGGACGACAGCGTGCAAGCCCGTGGCACAATGTGTTCATCATAGTGCTTAACTTGTATTGGTCAATCAACACCTTGAGAAAATAGTGGGGACCTCTCGTGTAACATGGCTTACAACGTCAAGCTGGCTTGCCTCTTCACGTGACCATGAAACGGTTGATCAAACAAAGCTAGAGACCCCCATTTGGTCTCGACCCAATGTTTTCGGCTGTTTATATTTCGGCTGAACGGAAGCTCTATGATTCTTATTCGGCTCTCCTTGTTTTCAGTTGTGTAGCAAAAGTCTATTTGCTCCTATCAGGACGTGACGTGCGGAAGGACGATCAAGCACTACGGGGGTGTTCTGCTGTAGGAAACAAAACCGTTCTGAAGCTTTAGCCTTGTTTCTAGCGCTCCGCCTAAGCCTTTGACAAATGCTTTGTTGGGGGGGGGGGGGAAGATTATGGGCCTAGCTCGGTGGCGCCACAGGCGAGCAAGATGTTCCAAAAGCGGAAAAAAGTGAATGGGCAGACCCTTTTTGGTTAATGTCTACCTAGTTCCTAGTAAGATGGCAGCGGCTCTGGTCTGAACAAGCTTTTTTTGATGTATCCCTTATTTGTGGCTTGTAGCCTTCAGGTGTTACAGGGCTAGCTTTGTGAGCGTGTGACAATGCAACCAAGCCGCGTCTCCTGGGACGCTATTTCTCTCCTTGAGCTTCATGGGATCACTGCCTGGGAGTAGCTATGTAGCGTAGCAAGCATTTCTTCTCGATAGGTCAGACAGGATGCTCTGTTGCTTCTGCAGCTGAGACACTTGGGGCATCAGTAGAGCCGAAATCGCCGACGTTTAGTCGGCCCGGGATAGAGCAAACTCTTGTATATAATGAGCGGCGGTCCTCTCTGGCAGCCTGTCACTATTCTTGCTTTTCCTCCTCACCCATTCTTTCACAGTCTGTTCTGTATAACTTTCTTCCTTGCCTTCTCTTCCCTCTTCCTTTTTTCTTTTCTTTTCTTCGGTCCTGGTTGGCCTTTTTTATTCGCTTCTATCACACTGGCAGGTTCAGATTTCTTAATAACTTTTTTTTTTTATTTTTTACTTTTTTCATTATCCTTTTTTTCTTCATCTTGATTTGATAACCCTCCCTTCATTGAACATCCGTTCTCCTCTGCATCTATCACCCACGTTTTCCATATTTAAAGCTAGCTGCCACAATGGTTTACATAACTAAGGTTGCTCTTCTTTCGGCGTTGGCGGCTCTTGCTAGTGCCCATACTGTTATCCTGGCCGCTAATGGTATAGAAGGCTCACCTACCTCGGTTGGATTCAAGGGTAAGACTACTATTCTTCTTTTGTTTCAGTGTCCATTTCCTAACGTACCAAACTAGTCGAGCCCTCAATTGCTCGTAATTGCACGGGCATCAAGCCTTGCCAGCAAGATGCTACTCTTATTCGTGACGCTGAGATCTCCGCCAACCTTGTGAACGAGTGTGGTCGTACTCAGCTGGCTGGCAACATTGACATTGGCGAGGCCACTGAGAATGCAATTGCAGCCAACGCCGTCACCCAAGCCAACCCTGGAGACAAGGTTACCGTGACTATTCACCAAGTCAATTCTGATGGAGCCGGCCCTTATGTGTGTGATATGGACATGACCTCCAACACGCTAGGTGTTTCGGGCCAGACACCCTTGGTTGTTGAGAATAATGTCCCTGGAACCAATGGTTTCTCACAAGCAAAGACGCAGCAGTTCAACATCACTGTGACGATGCCCGATAATATGGACTGCACTGGAGGTAAGCGCTGCCAAGAGTCTCTCTCCCTTGTTTAAACCTACATTCTAATCTTTGTCTGCTCTTTACAGCTTCCACTGGTAACATCTGCACTGTCCGCTGCCGCAACAATGCTCTTGCTGGTCCTTTCGGTGGCTGTTTCCCCGTGCAGCAGCCAGGAAAAACAGGGACAAATTCTGCCAAGACAATCAGCACAGTCAGCGATCTGAAAACGATTGAGGAGCAGGTCTTGTCCTCTCAAAAGGATCTGCCTGTCGCTATCCAGGCTAACAAGGATGCTGGCAGCAATGGTGCCGTCGAAGATGTTGCCGTTCTTAACACTCTTCTTGCGTCGTTCCCGAGTTCTTCTTTCCCTGTGGAGACTCCTGCTCCTGGCGGTGTTGACGATAACGCTACCACACCCGCCACACCCACTGATACTCCTGCCTCAAACACTGACAATGGCGGCAACACTGGCAATGACGACAACACTGACACTGGCGGCAACACTGGCACTGGCGGCAACACTGACAATGCCGACAACACTGACAATGCCGACAACACTGACAATGCCGACAACACTGACAATGCCGACAACACTAACACTGGCGGCAACACTGGCACTGGTGGTAACGGTGGCAGAGGCCGCAACAGAGGTGCCGGTGGCAACGGTGGTCGTGGCGGTAACAACGGCGCCAAGGCTCGCCGGTCTGAGCGTCTCCGTTGGGCTCATCGGGCCATTTCCATGAAACTCGAGGCATAAACCTAGTGTCCCGGCCTTCCATGGTTACTTATCTTCTCTAGTTTTGCGCGTCCCCCAGTCCTTAAATAAACAAAGAAAAGAATAGCTCGGATGTATCTGGGAGAAGACGACGATATAACAGGAAAATGGGAGTGAATGGGTGGTGGTTGGACGAGCGATCGCATAGGAAGTCGTGGTGTTAGCATGCGGGAGACAAGACGAAGCTGGTCCGCGGCTGATTTGATTGAGCTATTTTTATATTTCATTTGTTATGTTTAATGCCAGAGTTTCAAAGCCTACCTTATACTTTTGGACAGTCCTGTTTGTTAGTAGCATAATGGGTCTTTACGATAGAAAGGGGTTTATCAAATGATCCGCTTCCGTAAACAAGGCACCTTTCCATTCAAAATCAATGTGAAGTCAACAAGAGCAAAAGGGTTGAGAATGCAATTCTTCGTGTTAAATAAGAAAGATATCTCCAAAGTATGATAAAATAGCAACAGTCGAGTAGGTCTATGTAGTAGCAGTTCTCGCTGTGTAAGGGTATCGTCTAGAAAGAGAAAACGCCGATGTTGAAGTTCGTTCAGTCTCCTCTCATGGATTGGAGAAAGCTGTGTAGGTTGAAATAGATGAAGAACAAGGTGAAGAAATAAAAAGCGTGAAGGAAAAAAAAAAAAAAAAGACCAGAAGGCAAAGGAAAGAGGGAGTAGTCTATCGAGAAACCTTTCCGCAAGCCTTTGCTTTGCCTAAGGGCAAGAAGAGAAAAATGAAGAATCGCAATGTAAGAGCAAAGAAACATAGCAGAAACCAAGAGGGACCCCAGAAATGAAAAAGCAAAATGTCCCTCTCCCATACCCAATTTATATTGGTCTCGTTGAGATAACCGTTACGCCATGTGTTTTGCCGAACCAGGAAGTCGGGACGACAAGTGGAAAATAGGACAAAAAGATTGTGTCGTCTAATCGTAGAAGCGTGTGAGAAGCACTGTTGAATGTGTGTCTCTATGATTGGTAAAATGAAAAGTGAAAAAGAAATGAAAAAGAAAAAAAAAACAAAACAGAGAAGATGAAGCGGTGTGCTGTACCCTCCAAAGCAAATTGCATGATTTTGTGGCTTTTTTGTTTGTTTTTGGCGCTTTCAAGCAGGGAACAGGTCTCAGACTAGCCTCTGCTGAAAGGGCTTCCAATGTTCAGAAGCAGACTCCCTGGAAATTTGCTTAGAACTTGAGAGCTTTGGGCTTCTCCCAAGAGAAGCTCTGGTTGGTACCAAAGTGTCCGTTCTTGGCGGTCTGTAGGTAGATAGGCTTGGCCAGATCCAGCTCCTTGACAATGACACCAGGGCGCAGGTCAAAGTTGTCACGGATGATCTTGACCAGCTCATCAGAGGACTTCTGCGAAGTACCGTAAGTGTCGACATGAATGGACAGGGGCTCGGCAACACCAATGGCATAGGACAGCTGAACCAGAGCACGGCGAGCCAGACCAGCAGCGACCAGAGACTTGGCAATCCAGCGGCCAACGTAGGCGGCGGAACGGTCAACCTTGGAGAAGTCCTTTCCGGAGAATGCACCACCACCATGGGCACCCCAGCCACCGTAGGTGTCGACAATGATCTTGCGACCAGTAAGACCGGCGTCACCCTGGGGACCACCGATGATGAACAGGCCAGAGGGTTGGATCTACGGGGTGGTTAGATACAGGCTTTGTATGGAATGGGAAGAAAGCAGCAGAAAGATTCATGATTGCAACTTACGTGGTAGATTGTGTTGTCGTCCAGATACTTGGCAGGAATGGTCTTCTTGATGATCTTCTCAAGGATCTCCTTGCGGAGCTCCTCGGTGGTGATGTCGGGAGAATGCTGAGCAGAAACGACGACGGTGTGAACACGCTGAGGAACCACAGCGCCGTTGTCGTGCTTGTACTCAACAGTGACCTGAGTCTTGGTGTCGGGACGCAGCCAAGGGAGAGAGCCATCCCGACGGGCAGTAGACATGGCAGCGTTCAGCTTGTGGGCCAGCTGCAGGGTAAGAGGGAACAGCTCAGGGGTCTCGTCAGTGGCATATCCGAACATGATACCCTGATCACCAGCACCCAGCTTCTCGAGGGCATCGTCAAGGTGGAGACCCTGGGCGATATCAGGAGACTGCTGCTCAATGGCAACCAGAAGGTTGCAAGTCTTGTAGTCGAAGCCCTTGGACGAGTCATCGTAGCCGATGTCGCGGATGGCGTCACGGACAACCTTCTGGTAATCCAGCTTTGCCTTAGTGCTAATCTCACCGAAAACCATGATCATGCCAGTCTTGGTGGCAGTTTCGCAAGCAACCTTTGAGAGGGGATCCTCGGCCAAGCAGGCATCGAGGATGGCATCGGAGACCTGGTCGGCGATCTTGTCGGGGTGACCCTCACCGACAGACTCGGACTGCACAACGTGGAGAACTTGGGGTTAGAAAGAGACCATGGGGGATGAAGAAGGGGGGGTAGGGGGTAGAGCTTACAGTGAAAAGGAAAGTACCAGACATTGTGAATGATTAAAAAGGAGAGGGGGGCAATAAAGAGGGAAAAATAAGTCCAATCAAGGAGTTGAGAGCTTCTCCGGACGAGCAGAGCAACGGAATTAAGGGGGGGGAATATCTACAGCAGGAATTGGCCGAGTTAGTGGACGGGTTACCCTAGAGCTCAACAGGAGAGGTTGAGCAAAGAACAAACGATAAATGGCAGGGTTGTGAGACGTGTGGGAGGTGTGGTTTTTGGGGAAATGTGGCGTACGAACCTTTTAGGAGGCAGAGAGAAGAGGGTAGAATGAAGGGCAAGAGGAGAATATGGGGATGAAAAAGGTAGAGGTAAAAAAGGAAGAGAAAGAGAAGAAGGAAAGAAATTGAGAACAGGAGGGGACCGCAGATTAAAAAGAAGTGCTGAGGGCCCTTGACAAGGAAGGAGCTAGCTCTGCCGGCAGGCGCAGAAATTGCATTTGATTTCTTCGTGCTACGCATTTCCGCGTAGTTGTGCACTTGTACAAAGGTACACGTGCTACGCAAGTATATTGTCTATGGGTCTAGGCGGAATAGGTACTTTGCTTGTGTTCCTCCTTTTTTTTTGGCTCTTTCCTTGTCTCGTCGGTCCTTCTCTCATCTTCCGAGCCCCTCCTCCTACCCCATCCATCCACCCTTACAACGGGAGTGCGAATGGGGAGGGCTGGGTTGGGGACCTCTTTCCTTGAGTTGCGCCTTCCTTTATTTTATGGCGTATTCTTGCTCTTCATGTGGGGGGCTGACCAATAATGATAGCAACAAGAAGCAAATAGATACCTTATATCTTTCTCTCCTTCTACACCGTCTACACCGTGATCTCTTTGCGTTCTCTTTTGCCTGTCAAGCGGATCACACAGGGCAGACGGGGAGCAAAATGCACTACTGTTACTGTCTAGCAATGCTAAGGAAGAGCAAGTATACACGCCCCGCGCTTTGGCCAAGCCAGGCTGCTGCCGCTCCGTAGAGACGAAATCGAGACTAGCGCCACACGAACAGGTACCCTTCCTGCAGAAGAACACGGACAGAAGCCTACATCGCACATTCTGCACGCAAAATCTCGAGGCCAGCGTAAAAAGTTTTACAGGCTAGCAAGCCAACGACCAGAACGGCTTGGAATAAGTCAAGTCCCTATGGCAAATTTTGTTAGTCCAGCAGCTAGCCAAATTCACACGACAGAAGTGTCTACTAGTACAGGCTACTATGGCGGGGTACTAAAAGCGATGGATGGCGAGATTCGGAGGGTCCACAGTATCACGAATCAGAGAGAAGCAACCCCTGTTCTCACAACCCGAGCCCACGATTGCGCCATGACCCAAAGAGGGCGAAGGCTAGGAGGACCTCTAGTCTTTCAACTTGCCTGAGCAGCCTATGACTCTTCTTGTATATGGGGCAAACGCGAGGCCTTTAGCGCGGAGAAGATTTTGAGTAAAAAATAGCGAACATGAAAGAAAAGCAATGGACAGCTACATCCGACCGACCTCCTTCTGTTTCCCTCCCCCCCCCCCCCCCCCTTCCCCCCCCCCCACCAACCCCCCCCCCTCACCGCCAAAGACATCGACACCCCACCCCCGGCCCCCCCCCCCCCCCCCCCCAACAA
>JAZBQP010000449.1:0-14913 GCA_038407015.1 Ceratocystis ficicola | reverse complement strand
GTCAGTGCATCAGTGGCATACACTGTTCTCGTTCAACCCTCAACAAATGGGAGATTTTGTCTTTTGTCGAGGGGATGGACGGCCGACCTCAAAGGTGCCATCCCGAGGGTTGTAGGAGGGAAGGTTGCTTTGCAACAAAGCGGCGGCGCCAACTTTGTGAGGCCTCTTAATCATCTTTATTGGCACCCAAAAAGTGTCGAAACACAAATCCTCATTAGTGTAGTGGTGATCATACCTGCTTGTCACGCAGGTGACCTGGGTTCGATTCCCAGATGGGGAGATTTCTTTTTCCTTCTCTCTCTCATGAGACACGGTGACTTCGCTGGAGCCCGTTTCTTTTTGGCCTGCACACTAAAGAAGTGCTGTTTGTTACCAGATACCTTCAATGTTTTCAAGTACATGGCAAGCTAAAGAAATGTGTTCGTCACTTCTCCCGTTGGGTAGTCAGTTACAGCGCATCTGTTTGCAATATTGAACAGCTTGTAACTAGACACGAGCCGGAATCTTCAAAGTTGGACATCTATATCACCCCACGATGCGGACTTCTCGACGGCGATAAATGGCCCATTGCAATTATTTCGTTCTGTGGTTACCGAGATCATAGTAAAAAAAGTTCTGCCTGGCTGTAGAGCAGTCCAACTGTCCAGGAGAGAGCATTCAACGGAAATAGTTGTATACCCCATTTCTGGACCGATGCCTTTATGCCTTAGAACCAAGCTAGCGTCCATGTCGCTGGCAGGTTCGGCCAGCGCTCTTGCCACTCTGCCAAAACTTCAGGAACACGTAGATCAAAAGTTGAGCGGCCGGCGGCTGAGCCTGAGTCAAAAGATAACGGGCCAACAGCTTGGCGCTCTTCTTCAGCAACCTTGTTTAGGGAATTGGCGAGATCGACGATGCCCTGGCCGCCAATGTAGGCCTCCTCGTGGTTATCCTTGATATCGATGTTGAATACGTGGACAGGATGGTTGAGGGGCGCGCCGCGGTTGTTGAGATCGTCAATAACAGCGTCCCAGCAGCGCTCTTCGCATGTAATGACAATATCCACAACACCACCCTCGGAACCTTCACTCCCACGGTCACTGGCGTGTGTCTGAGTACGGGGTACACCAATCTGCCAGTCTTGCCAGCGTTCGGGACCCCACTTTACATTGCGATTACGATCAAGCATATTAAGTAGCCCATTGGAGCGATAAAGACGCGGGTCTTTGCCCTCCAGTTCCTTGTACATGCTGTCATACGATGTCTTGTTGAATTGATAAACGTTGGGCTGGTTGATTGTAGGGCCAGGCAGGCGGACCAGAGAGCCGGTACCAAAAGAAATCACGGGATAATTAGCCTGAGAGAGCCGTAGATGTGCCTCCATTGATCTGGCGCGATCCAGAGGTTAGCAAGATATGTCGCACGGTAAAACCCATAGATACGAGGGGATGGCAGATGATGATTTTTCTTCTTTCAATTATGTAGATTGACATTACTATGGAATACATTGCGCCAAGCAACGGACACACATACCTGTTCTGGTTACTGGCACATACTGTACAAAACTTCAACTTGAAACCAGACTTTGAATCCGGGGCTTTCTCCGCAGCATTGCCACTATTGACTGCTGATCCATTGACAGAGTCCATGATTACGAGTAACAAGAAGATAACTACAAACAGCGCAAGCTTGGGTAAAGAGACAAGAGCAAGTCACGCGTTATATGCAATGGATAGCCGATCGATGGATACCTGAGCTTTCGGAGCGGTTAGCAAATGGATCGAATCCGAGGGAGAAAGAGGCTAATAGTAGGGACCGAATTTTTTCTTCAGACAAAAGCGTATACGGTATAAGTTGTTTCAACATAGTTTGTTTAGACAGCTCCAATAAAAAGAATGCATCATGAAAGGATTTAAGCGTGTAGCGAATAGGAACATTGGTGTAGGCTTACCTATTGGATATTGATGGCTGTAGACTACACAGCGTGAAGAGAACAAAGAAGAAGAAGAATGGAGAGAAGGGAAAGAAGAAAAGTATGACCAGAAAGTTGATGGTCGCGTCGTAGTTGAAGGATGAAGGGTTTTGCGTTGTGGAGCACACAAGCTCGGAGCTTTAAAATTGTAAGGCGGTGAAGTGCGGCAGAAGAGCATGTAGACCTTATAATAGCATCTATGACCAAAATCAGCAAGAAATCATTGGGCTGATGGTCTAGTGGTATGATATTTGCTTTGCAGTATTCACTACAAATTTGTAAATGGTCGGGGGTTCGATCCCCTCTCAGTCCAAGATGATTCCAGACTCGCATCTGGGTTTGTTTTTTTGCGGGTTCTTGATTCAACCCGCAAACGTCTAACACATCTCCTCTTTTTTATCCATGTTGGGCCATGGCGTGTTGCTTTGCACATATCCTGTTATGTGTCGTGACCCCGTACTTCGGATCATCGTCGGCTGATCCATGGGACCCCCTTCTCTGACTACATCGTTCATGCTGCCCTACATGCACATGCACACAGGTTTTCCAAGTTTTGGAATCCATAAAACAAGCTCTGCATTGTGTTCTTCTAGTTTCCTAGCTTCTATTCCTTCTCTTCTTCATGTTTTTCACGATAAATAGCAGTTTGGTCATAACTATGAGATATTCCTGTACTTGGTGAAACCCGTCGCATTTCCTACGAGAACATGTACAAATATATTTGCTGGAAGCTACTCGCAGTGGCCAGCCAGAATCACAAAGAGAAGCTCGCCCTACGGAACGTATCCATACAAAATAGCATTCCTACTACTAGCGATCAATGCAACAGGAGCAAGTAAGGGTCAATAAATCGACTGTTCTCCTTGACCTTTCTCGACAGTTCGCTTTTGGCAGCCCTTAAGCAGGTGCCAAGTGCCAAGTGCCACTAAGGAGAATTGACTTGTCCTGAGGAGGAGGAAATAAACCTTTGACATCAGGTAACGGCAAAGGAAGCGTGAGAGGAACTCAAAGGCTAAACATGACAACGGGCCCAACAACGAAAGGAAGGAAGGAAGCAGCAACGGCAGCCGTAACCCTAGCGATTACATACATGTTTTGGGATGCTTGGCTACCTTCTCTTCTTTTTTGTCGTAGGTAGTGGCCGTGTTGTGTTGTTGTTGTGTGTGTGTGTGTGCTGCTGCTGCTGCTGCTGCTGTTGTCGCTCTGTTGTAGTGCCAACAAGGGTAGAAAAAGGGCCCAAAGGCGCCTAAGCGGGCGGCACGGACACACACTGACCTGAAACAAATCTAAGTGTAGTGCTGAACCGGCCAATAGGAAAATGGCATGTTGTGGAAGGGGGAGAAGAGGAGAAGAGGAAATGGAGAAAAGAAAAGAAGAGGAAAGACAAAGATGGAGAACAAGACAACCTGGTTGCTTAAAATAGAAACAAAACACAACAAACAAGAACAGAATAACATGCAGTGCCAATGTAACTTGTACTGCGTCTGCAGGGTGATTTCGATGTGAGCTCTAACCCCCGAGCCTGCGAAATCTCATGTCTTCTATCTGTTCGTTTTCGCCTTTTCCTAGAAGTGATGCTGAGATAAAAACAAGCTGAACGTGGCGCTGACGTCGAATCATAACACGTGGTTGTCGGCATTATGCTTGGGTGATCATCCTTTTTGTTGTTGGTACGGATACGTGCTGAATTATTGATGTAGGCCTGCAGGTCTGCGTGCTTATTTCACACACATATTGGTGGTAGCTGGAGCACTGAAATCCGCTATAATTGATGTATTGTGAAGACCTCTTGTTGAAAGACGGACTGGTGGCGTGGAATGGGCAGGCCGAGATGCATGCTAAGGTCAGGGGAAAGGGGGGGGGGGAAGAAGAGGGAAGAAAAGAAGTGGCTTGGGACGCACTTCCAGAGTGAGCCGGATTTGTTATGGTGAGATAAAAATTGTTGCAGAAACAAACAATGACTGTCAGATACACAAGGGGAGTGGTGCTATGATGGTGGTTGTGATGATGACGATGAAATATCCTGCCTTATTTTGTCTCCATTATAGCCTATTTTAGGGAAGCAACACACGGAGCACAGCTGTAACTTCATGGGGACAATGCTGTTCCGGGTTAGTCATGCTGACTGCCAGAAGAAGTTGATCTGTATCATGAGCCAACGCCCATGTGCTTCTGGCGTCTCCGCCCTCTGGGCCGTGGATGGCTCTGAATGTCTTTATTGTTGGTGAGCACGGCTAAAGTTTTCCGGGACTGAGACATGCATAGCAAGATAATCCGTTCACAGGGCCATAGTAGGAAAACGATGACTCGACTCGGGTGGTGACAAGGGAAGGAGAGGAACAAAAGACTGGGCAGGACAAATGTTTTATGCCCTAGAAAACCTAACTGAGATTTACATTTGGAGCCGCCTAGAACAAGGCAAACCCTTGTTTTGTCTTCCTGCCATTCCATCCGGAAGGGTTTTCCCTGTGTCAAGTTGTGAAATTATGAGATAGCTGAGATTTGTATTGGCTCAAATTACTGCAAGGCCTCTCTTGTTGCTGTGGGAAATTGGATGTTTTAACGAGGAGGGGCTTCAGCCGAGGGGACAAGACGAGACGAGATGTTGTAGGCTCATGGGTTGAGGGTGGAGGGTGGAGGGTTGTGGGTTGTGGGTTTTGTGTAGACTTTTTCAGCAGAGCGGAGGGAGCAGTTACCACACATATGCCAACAGTAAGGGAGATTGGGGAGTACCCGTGTCTAAGCTTCTACCTGCCCTAGTAGAGCATAAGCCGCTGCGCCAGCACTAAGAAAATGATAAGATGAAATATGCTTCAGCAGAGCAGGAGATCCAGAGCGAGCTGAGATAGCACGCTTTGTATTATTGTTTTCAGTTTGATCGGCATCGCTGAAGTTGGCAGGTTTGAAGCCAAGAGACCTGGGTGTAGGAAGAAAAGCTTGGCCTTGTTACCTATGGCTATAGCGCCAGAAAGCAGAGCACTAGTAGAACGGAGCAGCTGACACTTTGGCCCTGGGTTCTTTTTTTAGCAGCAGTACATGCCTAAGCTAAATAGGGGATGGGCAGGCCTAGACAGAGGGCTTTTGGATAGTGGCAACTAAAAATTCTTAGCTTGGGGGGGTTTCCAGCCTGCCTGGAGGCTTTCCGCCGTCTGGCCGTCAGCATGTTTCCTCTTATTTTTTAGGCTCTATTTTCCCATGCTCATGTTGCAAGATGCATTAGCATCCTTAGGACTAAGATTCATGGCCTGGCTGGAGGGAGGGGTTTCTTTGTTTAACGCGGGAATCAAATGGTCTCCTTCTATTTTCTCTTTCTTCGGAACAGCACAGGAACAAAAGAAACAAAAATCCAGGGTTCCAAACATAAACAAGTTGCAGCCAGAAGGGAAACAAAACCCAAGAGAAGCACGTGTTGCAGGGGAGTTTTTATGCTGTGTACTGGACGGAGAGAATGCCCTGAAACCCGGCGTTGGAAAGCCTGTAACAGACGCTGGCTTAAGGGGGCCTGCTGCACTCAGCCCGCCCTAGCTGTACTACTGCGACGTGAAGGCCATTGATTAGTGCTGCATTTTTACAGTTGGTCACAGTGGGCTGGGCTTGTGGTGGCTGCTAAACTTGGCGGCTTTTGTTGCTTATTTGGCGGCTTTGTTTCCTTGCTTATTTGCCCTTTTTAGACTCCATATTTCTTGTTGCACCTCTTTTTAATTTTTAATTGCCTTTTCTGTTTTTTTTTCTTCATTTTTTAAATTCTTTTTCTGCTGCTCTTAGTTTAGCCCTTGAATTAGAACCCCCCCCAAATCCAACTGTGTTGTGTGTGACTTGGTCTTTTCTTTGTTCCAAGTCCCCTCACTTTTTTCTCCTTCATTTTTTGCACGCCTATTCTGAGACTTCTACGATCCAATTCCGACCTCTGGCCCTTTTTCCTTTCCTTTCGCTCTCTTCATCCTGGGCCACACGTATCTCCACGGATCGTATCCCATTCTGTTTTTAATCCAAGCTCGACTACCTTTCGCTCGTGAGGTCATCCGTTCGTCCCTGGCATTGCCGCTTAATAAGACCACCCTTTGTTCTACCTACCTACCTACTGCCATCCACGGCTCAGCAAGCAGTCTAGTCTCCTTGCTGTCCATCGCTACCACTACCATCCACTCACAATTCCGGCTACGACTGCGGTTACCACAAACTTTGCCAGTTTGACAGTCCATCACCTCGCCCGAAAAAAAAAGAAAAGAAAAACCGCCCCTCATCATCATTGCCGATTCAAAACGAAACCCTCCTCCTTACTAAGGCGGATCGAATTAGCGTGTAGCGTGCGTGCTATTGCATTGAGTCGAGTCTCTTACCCTCTATTCTTGCCGCTTTACGCTACTCTCTATTCTCGCCCGCTTCAAGTATTTCTTGGACTTCTTGCTACGTGCGGAGGCGCGCTTACGGCAGGTCGACAGCATCTGGCCGTCACCTGGGTAGCCGCCAACTATTTCGACAGCTGCTTTTGTTTTGCCTTCTCTGTATTTCTCTTTGCTCATCCTAACCTTGGTTTGGAAACGCCCTTTTCTTGGTTACAATCTTCCAGCATCTTACTTTCTTTTGCTTCTCTTCTCCCTCGCGGCATCTCTCGCTAGAAACCCTGTTGGCCTCTGTCTTTTTAACTCCTGTTTCTATCAAAACTCCCCTCTACTACACAACATACCACCCCCCCTCCCCTGGTAACTATTTGATACTTTATTGGCTCTGCTTCCTTTATGTGCTGTGGACTTGCCTCCCATCCATATCCCATAAAACTCATCCCTCTATCTCTGTCTCTCGACACATTATCTCGACTCCCACCATGGAAGCATCCACTTCTTCACCGGTTGTGACAGCCACAACCAAAACCAAAACCATTGCCGATACACCCTCCTCAACCACACCAGCTACGGCTACCACTGCCACCACTGTCACGGTACCGGTAGTAGCAGCATCAGCAGCAGTCGCCGATGGAGAACTTAGCCCATCAACCGTGCCCCCCCTTGTGCCCTCGTCCCACATTGCTCGTCGATCCGTTGCCTCTCGACCTTTATCACAAGTCTCTGCAAAGAACCGCCTTTCGCAGTACTCAGTCACCTCGGTTCCCTCGCGGTCACGGCCCGTATCTAATGTCTTCCCCATGTATCCGTCGAGCCTACCATACTCCCTTGTCCGCGATTTCGCCTATCCCACGTCACATGTCCTCCACTACGGCCCATCTCCCGAACCCTCTGTGCCTGCTTCCGGCGCTAACACATCAGCTACTGAGCAAAGACGACTGTCTGATCCACCTGCCTCATGGGAAACCAAAATGAACTGGGATGCTCCGTGGCCGGCGGAATACTATGGTCGCTCAACAGACGTACCCCCTATCCATTTGGGAGACGGTCCCCCATGGAGCGAGGATGAAGACCTCCAGAGCCCCGTTGTTAGCTCGCGCCATCGGAAGCACAAATCCACATCAGCCACCTATTCTCGACCGTCACTGGACGCCAACAGCTATGCTGTTGACCCTGGATACCGAGTTGAACAGAGCGAGGGTCGTTATCCCACCCAACCCGAAGACGGCGTTAACGAGTACGTGTCCCGCCGCCACAACGAGCCCCCTTACACTTATCGGAACGGCCAGGACTCTCAACTGCTAGGAGGCCATGACGCTGACTCAGATTGTTCTAGTTGCGCATCATCGCCGGCTTTCCCTAGCGATCAGTCTAGATACTCGAGAGACTACCAATTCACTATTACCTCTCCCGACGAGGAAATGCACGGCAAGGCTGTGGCATTATACGACTTTGAACGTGAAGACGAAAATGAACTGCCCTTGGTTGAGGGCCAAATAATTCTCATCTCCTACCGTCACGGCGAGGGCTGGCTTGTGGCTGAGGATCCTAAAACGAAGGAGAGTGGCTTGGTCCCTGAAGCCTATGTCCGTTTGTTACGAGACATTGAGGGTGGGATGAATGGTTTAGCTAATGCCATGGTTGCTGAGAGGTCTGCATCGCCAAATGATAGTGGCACGCCTACCCAAGCAGAGCCAAGCGGTACTGGGTTTCCCGAGCCCGCCTTACCTACTATCAATACGACGGTTAATGGCTACAATCAGCCTGTAGTGTCAACATTTTCCACATCTAGTAAGGATCTCGACCCTTACCCGACAGACCAACTCGGTATCCAAGCAGGCCAAGCACCCCCACAAGTCGTCCACTATAACGGCCAACGTGGCGGCAGCAGCCAAGCAAACACGCCAACAATGACGCTCTACTCTGAGGCTGGCTTTTTGCGACGAGGCAGCCAGGATACCTCTGGCATGGCAGCAGCCGCTGCTGGGGCTGCTATGGCCGGGATTGGAACCGGTGCTGGATCTACCAAGATGACCACAGATGTGGACAATGCTGATGTTCAGTTACTGACAGATGCTAAGATGTCCTCTCCAAAGACGGCCAGTGTTAGTGAAGCAGGTATGACGATCCAGTAGCCTTGGCGGCATTCTGCGCAAGACAGCAATGCTTCTGTGATGTAACACTGGAAGACGCTTCTCTGTCCTTCACCATCTATACCATCATATATATATATCCAGCCTCAGATACTGAATCCGCCCCTTACCTTCTGCCTCCCCTTCCCATCTCCTAAATCTCCATATTTCACCGTTACTCCCCCAACTACGAATCTTCTTCTCTTTTCTCCTTTTTTTATACCAAACTTACACGTGGTTTCTTAACAAGAATCGTCCGATATGTACAATCAATTCATGTACTTCACTACCAATCGCATGGTGTATGGCGTGCCCTCCCCCACTTTGTTGCTCTCGCATGAACTGAACGATGACAAACAAGATAACTTTTTTTTTTCTTTTTTTTTTCGCTGATGTTTTATTCTCTCTTCCCTTTTCTTCGATTTGTGTTTGTGTCTTTTTTTATTTTTTATTTCATTTTTTTCATCTTTTTTTTATCATGGGCTGTATGGATAGCGGCAGCTTCCCATTTTCTTCTTTTTTCTACTCTTCATCTTGTTCCTTTCTTTCTTCCATTGCATATGCGGACATGCGTGTTTTAGCTTCTTTTGTTCATTGCGTTTGAATTCTATTTCTAGTTGATGACTTCTCTCTGTTTCCTGTGGCAATAAGCAAAAAAAGACACTAGAAAATATAAAATGAACACAAGACACGGTCATCAACGGTTCCTCGTGCCAATTGCTAATTTTCCGACTGGATTAGAACTTGTAGACCTGCTCGGCAGTGTAGCCCAGCTCCTTCAGAGCACCCTTTAGCTCGCCCTGGTCCTTGGGAGAGACCTTGCTGCCCGAGACGGCGTTCATCAGGCCAGGGGGACCACAAACAAAGACTTTGATGTTCTCTTGCTTGGGCTCGGGCAGAGTGGTCTTGAGCAGCTCCTTGGTAACAAAGCCCTTGCCGCCCTTCCAGGAAGATGAGGGCTTATCTAGCAGGTAGAAGGCGCGGAAGCGCTGGGGGTAGGTGTTTTCAAGCTTGTCGAGCTCGGCCTTGAGTAAGATATCATCCTCGGTGACGTTACCAAAGATCAGGGTGACCTTGGTCTTGTCTTCAGGGTTGCTGAAGATGCCGCGCAGAAGCTGGTACATGGGGGTAATGCCAGTGCCACCGGCAATCAGGGCGATTTCAGGGTGCTTGTTGGCGGACCACGGGTACTTGGGTAGAGGGCCCTTGACATCCAGCTTGTCGCCGGGCTTCAGGTTGTGGATGTGGGAGGACATGGGGCCATCAGGGTACTTCTTGACGACAAGATCCATGTATCCCTTGGCATCTGTCGGAGAACAAAAAGAAACAGCAAGTCAGTAACTGAGTTGGTAGGGGGAAGAAGAGAAGGGAAACCGACCTTCGTCACTTGTGGGGGTGTAGGGGCGGATGACAGCCTTCTCGGCGCCCTCGGGCTTGAACTTGGTTAGGACAGCCGAGGTGAAGATGACGCCGGAAACAGACTCGGAGTCAGGGAGCTTGAAGCGGAGCAGTTTAGTGTTGGGTGAAATATCCTTGACATCGGAGACCTCGAGGCTTAGGAAGCCTTGCGGGCCACCAGTGAAGGCCTTCTTGATCTCAACGGGGGCGGCGGCAGAAGCCTTGGCGCCATTGCCATTGGACAAATAGTAGCCACCGATAGCAAGCGCGGCAGCGCCAGCAGCATACAGAGCAGAGTTGGAGCTAGGCTTGGGGGCTTGTTCCGGGGACTTGGGGACAGCATTGGGGGATTCGGAGGCGAAGGCGCGGACTTGCTAGAGGGGCAGACAAGGTTAGTCAAAGAGCTAGAGGTTAGCCAGGACATTGAAAAAAGATGCAATGCTTGAAGCAGAATTGGTGGTTAGGGTGTACGGCTTTCTTGCCGTTACTTTGCTTGGATTGGCTTTTGCTGTATTGTGTGTATTGGGTGGGGTTCTGGAATAAGAGCTTGCTTACCTGGCGTAGGGGCCGAGTAATGCGTATAGCAGACCGGGCGAACATTTTAACGGATTTTGATGGGGACAAACAGGGACACAGGAACCAAGAGGAACAAAGATGATCAGAACAGAGTCAAGACAAACAGAATTGCGCTCTATTTGAAACGGTGCGTTAGGCTGAGGATGCAGAGGAGAAGGAAAAGCAAGGAATACGAAAGGGCAGAAAAATTAGGTCCGGCTTTGGGGCAAGGAAGGAGCGCTCGGTCAGCGCAGCGCAGCACGGGAGCTTTGCTTTCTTGCCGAATGTAGGGAAGCAAAAATGGCAATAAAAACGTGGAGCCGGTGACAACTGGCACAGCTGTTCCGTCAGCTGCCAGACACACAGAGCAACCCAGTAGCTAGTCAGGGAACAAGGGGCTTAATGCAATGCAGGTTCCTCAGCCCAACCCCTCCCCTCAACCCCTCGTCCTCCTCATGCCCTTGCTCTTCTACTTGCCTTCTTGGTCTCTCTTCCAGTCTCTATAGGTTTGCAGAGCTCCGTATAGCTCTGTAGCTAAACTGCCTGCTATGCCTTGATGACTGGCCTTGCATTGCCGCAATGGCAAGTTGGAAAAGATGACTGCAGTTGCAGAGTGGATCACATGATGCAACATATGCACGATCATGGGCTCTTTGTCTGGGGCTCCTGTCTTTAGCCTTCTTTGTGGTTCTTTTGCGCCCTTATCGAAGCTCTGTTTGGCTAGTTTGTGCCTAAAACTGGGTGGATAGAAAGGCCTGGCTGGGCGTGCAGCACTCCTCCATCCATTGATGACCCTCTCTAGGGCATCAGTTGTTGAGAAGTAGCCCTGAGACCTTTTTTATGAGGCGTTTTCTTTCTTTACTTTCTCCTTTCCTTCCTTTCCTTCTCTTTCTCCCTTTTATACATTTCTAACAGGCGGCTTTTGTGTCTCTAATCAATGAGGCTGGCATTCTGACAACTCGGCTGTATATTTACACGCAGCTGTTGCACTTGTCGTTCCTCTTGTCCCTCTCTATACTCGTACATGTACATACATATACAGAGCTAGCTTATCTTCTGTCTCTCTCTTCTTACTGCAGATCATGCCATCTAAAGAGTCGTCTTCGTCGGGCCGCTCCAAAACTGGCCGCTCGTCTCGCCGAAGCGAGCGTAGCAACCGTCATGGTACTTCTTCCCGCGCCCATGGTGCAGCCAATGAGGACCCTTCCTACTCTAACTCGCCTTACCAACAATCCGTGCGAGTTGCTGAGTCACGCTTCTCGCTGACTGATCAGTTTGCAACGACTGCCCGTGAGTTTGAGTTTGGCTTCGACGATGCTTCGTCCGTCTTCACCAAAGTCACTGATGTTGCCGACAGCCTTCCTGACCAGCCGCCGCCGTATAATGACGAGGATGAGGGTTCGGCTGCTGTGGAGGATGCTGTTGGCCCCAGGAGAGCATGGGAAGATGTCGAAGAGGATTTCGACTACGTTGAGCCTAGCCATTATGACATTCTATGCCTACCCCGAAACTCGGCCCTGACCCAGGATCAGATCCGCCGGGCATTTTACCGTCAGTTCATGTTGCTTTATCCCGAAGCCCATGCCAGCAAATACCGTGCCATGGCCGCGAACCACTTCTTCAAGTCGCAGCAGGCCTACGAGACTCTAATGGATCCCCAACGTCGGGCCGAGTATGATGTGCTCGGAGAGGATTGTGAGGATGCCGAGGCCCTCGTGCACGGTCACTACGACTCTGCTGTTGAGGGCAAGCTGCGGGCCCGGATGCAGCAGGTTGTTTATGGAGGCTCTGAAGCTGGTGTCCGTATTGATGCCTCTAAACTGTATAACCAGCTTTACCGCCAACTAAGTAAAGGCAGGGCACCAACTGTTGCAAACCTGGCTCAAAGTATGAAGCCGTTGGACTATGCTCTCAGTCAGTCATTCACTGTGGGTGTCCCTGTGCATCGCGTCCTCCCGCTAGCCCAGCTCCGTGCTGCAAAGAAGAGGCTGGGCGACATGATGACTAAACTTAGGCCAGACAAAGGAAAGGCAAAGAGCAAGAAGCGGAGCCGAGACCGGGAACAAGACAGGGCATCGGCGGCAGCTGAAAGCTCCAGCTACTACATGGCTATTCCTACTGTGACTGTGGCCGGCTCGCTATATGGCCTCGTTGATGGGCTTACCCAGGCTAATGTGTCGTCGTCGCTGTTAACCGACCGCGTTCAACCCCTCCTACCGCTCACCATCCCTCGCCATCGCATTGTGCAACTGGGCGAGCTGAAATGCACACCTCTTGTTGCTGTCCGTGTTCGCCAAGAGATAATCCATCGTGCCCGGGCCGCCGAAAGGACAGAAAGCGCTGCAGGAACTTCCTCATCTGCTGCTGTTGCTGGATCCGAAGAGCGCTGGACAAAGAGTGCTATCGAAGTGGAAACCGACGTCATTCCCGAGCGATCGCTGACTGCTCGTGTTTCGCATACTTTCCTGCTCCCCTATAGCTCTGTTCCTTGGAACATTGAGGCTAGTGCCACTAATGGCCGCTATGTAACCGGTGGTATCCCCCGTCTAGGCATGGGCATGTACCGCAAGATTGGTCCTGGAACGGCCTTTTTCCGCGCCGACAGCGGCGACTGGCGCTTTGGAAACGGCAGAGTCTGCAACTTCTTTGGTCAGTTTGCTAAGGAAAGCAAGAAGTGGTTCTATGCCGACTTTCAGTTCCCACTAAAAACCACACCGAGCATCGAGATTGGCTATAAGACTACGCCTTGTGAGCGATGGACAACTACCAACTACGCCGATATCCCGCGTGGCGAGTCAGGCATTCGTGGAATGGACCGTGAATCCTCATTTGCTGGTCGTGGTTCATGGGCTGTGTCAGTGTCTGCCATGCCTAGCGATGTCTTTGCCGGCTATCTTCGCTACAGCCGTGATATCCCCTACCTGGCCCCAACCCAGAATCCATCTCGTATCGAAGCCGAGCTGTGTGGCAGTAACTCTGCTGATTACTACCTAGCTTTGCGCAACCTGTGGCAAGTTGGTAACTTTGCACGCCTAGGCCTTGAGGTTAGTGTGAGCGCTCACCATGTCCACCTATCTCTATACTGGGCCCGGCTGAGCCATGCTGTCAGTCTTCCAGTATTAGTGGCTCCGCGTACCATGATCTCAGACAAGATGGTGGCTTGGGGAGCTGTGGTGCCGTTTGTTACGGTGGCGTTGGGCCAGCTTGGACGCCGCTGGCTGAACCGTAGCCGGGTGGCCAAGAAGATGGCGCGTAACCAGGAGGCTGTACGGGCATACGTTGACCAGAAACGGGTTGATGCCGAGGAGGTTGAGTACCTGATTGGAGGGTTTGTTGAGACACACCAAAAGCGCGAGGCAAAGAAGGGTGGCCTAGTCATTTTGAGTGCCAAGTACGGTGTCAAGGAAGGCACAGGAAGCAATGCAGTTTGGGGCGGCGGGGAGGTCGCTGACGTCAGAGTCGCAGTGGCGGCCTTGGTAGACGGCGACGGCCGGCTGGAGATCCCACACGGAGTGCGCAAGAGCCATATTCCGGGCTTCTGGGACCCGGTGCCATTGCAGGAGAAAGTTCTGCATGTAAGGTATATGTATAGAGGTCGGGAGGCCGTAGCGGAGGTCCGTGGTAAGGAGGGTCTTGTTCTGCCACCGGTTTAAAGGCTGGTGCATGGCAAACATAAGGAAAGTTCTTGACCCTAAAGAGATGAAAAAAAGGGAAAAAGAAAAAGAAAAAAAAATAACGGAGGAGGTACAAAGCAACGTGACCCTTTTGATGGAAATCGTTTAAGCGACGGTAGAGTTTCTCAAGATCCAGTATCATTGTTATGAACTATAAAAAGGATATATCTATACATTATACAAACCGACCCAGACATTTTGCGTGCTGTGGTAAACCAAGGCAAAACATTCCTGGCGCTTAAGCAAAGCTGCTGCTAATTAAGAATTACAGTCAGCGAGACGACTGGGCCTTTTAACTTGAAGTCTTCATATCACAGCCCGCCACCAATTTTGTCTTGCCCTAGAGCCATTTTAGAAGCCTAGCGCAGAGTTCCACACTGTAACCGTCTGGTCGCTGCGATCGGCGGGGGAACCAATCGCAGCAACCTGGGCCTTGGCCGCCTGGCAGATGGTCTTGGCCTCGTCATTGGCACCGCACTGGTTGGTCAGCTCGTCGCAGATGCGGTTGGTGATGATGTTGGGGTTCAGAGCCTCTTGCTGGATGGCCTCGATCTTGGGGTCATTGGCCTGGAAGGTAAACTCCGTGGCAGGGCGGCCGCCAAGGCCTCCTTCACGGCGGATTGTGGGGTCACAGGAGCCGAAGTCAGCAGCAGTGGATGGGAGGGAAGTGCTGTCTCCGTTCTCTCTAGTGCTGTCTGTGTTACCCGTGTTTCCAGTGTTGTCTGTGTTTCCAGTGTTGTCTGTGTTGTCTGTGTTGTCTGTGTTGTCTGTGTTGTCTGTGTTGTCTGTGTTGTCTGTGTTGTCTGTGTTGTCTGTGTTGTCTGTGTTGTCTGTGTTGTCTGTGTTGTCTGTGTTGTCTG
>JAZBQP010000448.1:0-14960 GCA_038407015.1 Ceratocystis ficicola | reverse complement strand
GTTCCCCCCCCCCCCCCCAATTTCCTTTTCCCGCCCGTGTTTTTTGTTGTATTTATCCCTTGGTTCTCTGCTTTGTTTTTCCTTTTTCCACTTCTATGCCCCTTCTTTTTTTCTTTTTTCTTCCTTTGGTAGGGATTTGGGTATGATAATGATAAAAACAAAAAGATCGTTTGCTGGCATGGCTTTTAAGAATGCATTTTCGTTAATCGGAACCTTTCTGTCCAAAGACATTATTGATCAAATTCTACTCTTCAAAGCTCTGGTGCTGGGGTGCCTACAGTGAGAAGAAAAAAGGTGGAGATTTCTGTTTGTTTGTTTTGGCGGTTTGTTTACTTGTTGAGTAAAGCGACAAATAGCCATTCTGCTGGTGTTGAAGGGGTGTTGGGAGGGTTTCCGCAGCCCATCTCCTTTCAAACACATTGTGTGTGTGGGTTTAACTCCACTCAGGGCAATTCAAATTTCATAAAACACATGAAACTACCTGCCACTTATGATACCGATAGTCTTGGTGTTTTGGCTGTCTGTTTTGTGATTCTGGATTCTGTTAGACACCCCAGAAACGGACCCACATAATGTGATAAAATGTGTTAGTCATCAGTACCACTAAGCCGGATTCGGATAAGTGTAGCGGGCAGGCCCTTCCTTCCCTGTCCTTTTTTTCAAGGCGCGCCAGTGAAAGCCGCGTTCCTCAAAGCTTCCTCCGTTTTGTTTCTCGAACGGGGCAACTACTTCTTTCTTTCCAATGGTTATCAGCCTTGTCTAGATTTTTTCTTCACATTGTCACTTTCCACTCATTCACTAGTGTATTAATCCGACTCACCCACACCACAGCTTTAGCCAGTAGACCTGGTCGCGCAGCCCAAGAATCTTACGCGCTTTTTGTGATCTTTTTTTTTTGTTCGCCCGTCAGCAATGTCCGATTACGAGCGTCGCCCGAATCAAGGCCCTTCTTACAACAGCCGGAAGAGGCGCTTTAGAGGTATGTACAGACCGATACCGCGCGGCTTCATGCAGCATGTCTATACTCGTTATCATTCTGTCATGTTGCTTCTCCTGATTGGCGCCCTGGTCTCTAACTAACGAGGCAACTTTCTCGATTCCAGATGACGAAGATCAAGACCGTCGAGGTCCCCGTCGCCGTGTCGACAACGCTCCGCCACACATCAAACTGCGTCGTCAACTGCTAAGCATTGCTGATTCTACAAGCCACAGATGGCAAGACGATGCGCGTTCGATTGCCTACATCGTGTGCGACAACTATGAGGAAAGCACCGAGGTTCGCACTGTTTTCAACGAGCTGCTATTTGGCCTGGTAGTTGAACAGCCGCTGAAGATTCCATTTCTGTCCTACGCCCTACTGGTCATAAACACGACAAAGTCTAGTATCTTGGAAAAGGTTATTCCCAGAATCACAGACACCATTCAGGACAAGATCAAGGCCGGTGATTGGCAGAGCGCAAAGCTCTTTCTGCGTTTGTTGGCTTGCCTGCAGCCTGTGCTCAGCGCAAGTGGCGTGTTCCCCATCTTAGACGAGCTCTTCAACAGAGCCGGTACCCTCCAAAGTGAAAGTTCCGATGATGTAAGTGCCTTGGAAAAACCACACACAAATCCAAGAGGAACGCTAACAAAATCACCTCGTCCCATTTAGACTATTGGAACCGAGCTTGTCAAGATTATCCTTCTGACTCTCCCTTACATCATGTCGTTCTCAGCCGAGATGTGGAAGACCAACGCGGCCGAGCTAATGGAGAAGACGGATATCATCGCTAGCGAGCCACATGCACTCCAGGCCATGATCGATCCCCTCCTTGGCGATGACGGCAAGGATAACGGAAAAGATGCTAGTATCGTAAGCCTCTTACAGAAGCAGCTCCAGACCGAGGCCGACAACGGTTGGCCTTTGGCCATCATGCCACGCCCCTGGATTGCTTCATCTGGCGATTGCGAGATGCAGGACAAGATTGAAGGCTCTACTAAGCACGACCTGCCCGAAATCAAGATTCCCCAGCAGCTTATTCAGGGACCCCGCGGCCTGTTTCCCGAAATCTGGTTCTCTGTTTACAGTGGACAGGAGATCGACACTGTGCCTCCCACCACTACCATCGCCTCAACCGTTTTCCGCGATGTACTCGCTGACACCATTAACAACCTTGACTTCAACCGGTATTCCAGTGCACGAGTAATGATTGAGGTTGACAACTACTTTGCCCACCACACTTTTGCCAAGCGCAACACAACGTTTGACCGGCTCCGTGAGCTGGACGAGGGCAAGTCGACATGGAAGCCTGAGGATGTGATCGTTGACACTGTCTTTTCTCAGATTTTCCAGCTACCAGCCCCCAAGCACAAGATTGTTTACTATCACTCTGTTCTTACCGAGGCTTGCAAGATCGCTCCAGCTGCCATTGCTCCTAGTTTAGGTCGTGCAATCCGTTACTTGTATCGCCACACCGCCAACATGGATCTGGAGCTTTCGCAATGCTTCATTGAGTGGTTCGCGCATCATCTGAGCAACTTTGGATTCACGTGGAAATGGCAGGAGTGGGTAGATGATGTGCAGTTCTCAGAGATGCACCCACGAAAGTCATTCATTGTTGGCGCGATCGATCGCGAGATTCGTCTCAGCTTCTCTCAGCGCATCAAGGGCACTCTGCCCGACGTGTACAAAGATCTCATTTCGAATAAAACCGAGTTGGACGAACCTGACTTCAAGTTCAACGACCCTGAAACCCTATTTTCCGCTGAGGGTATGGACATGGCAGCCCTGCTACGCCGCAAGGCTGACGATGAAGCCTTCCAGCCTATCTTTGACAAAATCCAGACTGCAGCTTTAGACATGGGCACTGACCCGTTGGTAGCTAGCGTAGATGTTCTGATGACCTCGGTGTGCTGGGTCGGCTCTAAATCTCTTAGCCACGGCATTGCGTGTATTGAGCGCGTCAAAGCCAAGTTAACAGAGTTTGCGTTAGCCTCCGAGGCCGCACGCAGCCAACTGATTACTTCGATTGCCCAATACTGGTCATACCATCCCGGCACTGTTGTTGCGTTGATCGACAGGCTGCTCAATATTGCCGTCCTGACGCCTACAGCAGTTGTCGAGTGGGCCCTGACTGGTGCCGGAAGCCTAGTCTGTGATGGCCCTACCTCAAAAGTGCTTTCGCGGGCTCTTGTCTTTGAGATTGTGGTCAACACCGTCAACCGCGTTATCCTACGCCTGCACCAACCTCTCGAGGCGTCGGAGCTGAAGCCCACACCTGAGATGCTCGATGAGCTATTCAAGGCCATTTATGACGGCGTGGACAAGATCCAGGCCGATCCCACGGCAGACGAGGAGGGCGTTGCGGCGCCAGAAACGTGGAAGGCAAGATGGATGCGTGTGTTTAAGCGCAAGGAAATCGTACAGAAGGCACTAGCGGCAGAGAAGAAAGTGGCAAAGGAGATCAAGGAAAAGGAGGAGGAGGAGCTGGCACGCGAGGCACAGGCGGACATTGAGGCAACCGCTGCTGCAGGGCAAGAGTAAGTGCGGTGAAGCTTGTGCGAGTTTGTCCTGTCTCATTTTGAGGAACATGTACAATGTAATTTCCGCGGGAAAAGGGGAGATGAAAAAAGACATGTCGGCACCACTTGGAATACCGAGAGGGGCTGACTTGATCATCCATACATAGGTTTGTTAGTACGTGATTCTTTCTATTTAGTCAACACATGCAATTTTTTTTGTTTTGTTTATCTTTGGTAATACTTATTTTATTCTAGTACCCCTTGGTTTCTTTCATCTTGTGATTGTTATTCACGTAAAATAAAATGAGGAAAGGCGTAGATGTAAAACAAAGATGGGGGGGGGGGGGGAAAAAAAGACTTGTGAATTGAAATATCACCATAATTGCCCATGACGCCCGTAACACCGATGCTCATGCCGACTTTTGGAACAAACATGCCGCAACGCAAAAGAAGAATTAAAAGAGCAAGTAACCCCGTATAAATAACAAAAAATAAGGATAAAATAAGCACAAGAGAGACAGACAGACAGATACGCACAAGACATCACCATCAAATTCTACCGACGGCTAAACCCTGGGGGTGGGTGATGCGGAAAACTCTGAGCGCCAGCAATTCCAGGAGGCGGCCCGAAGCCCGGCGGTGCAGGCATTCCAGGCGGCGCAGTGACCGCTACGCCAGGAGGCGCTACTCCTACAGCGCCAGCAGCAGGCACAGGGCTAGCAGTGCCGGTGGGGGTACCGGCGGGCGCAGTGCCGGGAGGAGCGCCGCGGTAGCCAGGATGGAAATCTGCAGGGTTCGTAAACGACGGTTGGCCCGCCGGTGGCCGAGCAGGCAAGCCTGTGGGCGCAGGCGGAAGGACAGGCATGCCTAGACCCATGGGTTGGTGCACGTGGGAGTGGGCAGCGTTCTGGTTGTGCGCGCCACGTGAGCCATAGCCACGCTGGTTGACGGGTAGTGCGTACTGTGGCGACATTGTGCCGTGTGGGGGTATTCCCAGGCCCATGGCCACAGAAGGGGGCATTCCCGGGGCCACCATACCAGGAATGGCCTTGGGGTCGAAGCCCGGCGGCACGCCTCGTGGGATTGCAGCAGCAGGAGTGGCATTAGCGCCAGTGCCAGGCCCGCGCTCGCGTAGCGCAGCAGGAAGTTGTGATTCGGGGACAATGTTGTGCTTCTTGGCCTGGGCGGCCAGCTGGCGTTCGGCTTCGTCGCCATGGCGTTCATTCTTACCATCCTTCTTGAACGCGTATTGAACAACAGCTTGCTTGCTAAGGATGTATTGGCTGTTCATGGTCTCGATGGCGGCATCGGACGAGTCGAAGTCGGAATAGGACACGAAGCCATAGCCCTTGGAGGTGCCGCTCTCGTCACGCGCAATCTTTGGCAGGTTGATGAGCGGGCCAAAGCGCGAGAAGGTGTCGTACAAGAGCTTTTCATCAACCATCATGTCCAGGTTGCCGATGTACAGCTCGGCACCAACCTCGACGGCCCGCGACTTGTCCGCACTAGCCTTGTTGACACGCACAGACTTCCCGTAGAGCTTGATGCCATTCATAACGTTGGCGGCGTAATCGGCATCGGCCGGTGTGCGGAACTCGACAAAGCCAAAGCCCTGGTGGTTCTGGGTTACGCGGTCGCGGGGCATGTGTAGGTTGTGAATGGGGCCCATTTGCAACATGATCTCGTAGACCATTGCCGGCGTGGCGCGCTCGTCGATGTTGCCAACATAGACAGTAGCGTCCTTGTCTTGTTCCCTGAAGCAAAGCCAGTTAGTATGGGATATGATGCGGCAAGGCTGAAGCCGTGAGTTGGTACCCACCAGTGTCTATTTTGCGCCATTGTGTGTCCGTGGATGTGCGCAGTAGGCTGTTGATGTTGGGAGAAGTCGGGAATATCACAGAAGGATCGACAATGGGCGAATCGCTCGAAGGCAGCTTTGGCACAAAACTAATACAGCCTTGCTGTTTGTTCGTCGCGATACTTGAGCGCCCCAGAGAAAAAAGAAAGTCAGCCTCGCAAAATCAATGGGTCACGTGAAGGCCGCTATCAGTAGACCCTATGCATAACCCTAATGTCTTGCCTCAAGTCACAGAAGGCAAGCAACGCAACGAAGCTTCACAACGTAGTTCTACCTTTAGTCTCCTCTCTTCCTCTCTCTCCACCACGGCATTCACTCAGTTTTCTTTCCTTTTCTTTCCATCCTGCAACGCTTGCAATTGTTGAAATGTCGGCTACAACGGAAACAATGGGGCCGGGAGTGGTGGCTATCAAAGTCGAGCTAGCGTAAGTCACACACTTGGCCAAGGGACCCTCGCTGTTGTGCGACTCGATACGCCCTTGTACTGACGTTCTCTCCCCTTCCCTACGGGTAAAGTGGTGGCTTGGACATACTGTTTGATGGGAAGCCGCAGTTGAAAGTGGCCGTTGCTGCCTCGAGCGTCAATGACGATGGTGCGCCGAGCATACGCATGAGCGAGCTCATCACTCACCTGAGCGAAGAGGTGATGACAGACTCGCGAAAGGACTTGTTTGTGCTGGACGGCAGCATGTGAGTGTCTTGGATTTTCTGCTTCTTTTTTCTGTTTTGTTTTGCTTTCGTTTCACTTTTTTTATTCTTTTCTCTTCCCTTGTTTATCATGGGTGGGATCTTCTCAATCTTTCATCTCCTCTCTTCCCCCTCCCGCCCCAGTTGGCCCTTCAGTTGGCGGGCAGATTTGCATGCCTAGATACGGAACGCAGGCTCCCCTCCATAGTCGTCGTGTAGCGATGGCGCTTTCTTGGCTGCATATTGCACACACACATATGCACGCAAGCACGCAGGCCATTATAACTACATTTGATGGCTACAGTGCCGCTACAATGCAGCAAGACGATGTGGTTTTAGGCACGAAGAAAAGCAGCAGAGCTCATAGAACGAGCGAGCAGGGCGAGACTTTCTTGTGCCATTCATCTGCCTTTGCCTACTGCTGCGCTGTAGTGTGCTGCTGACAGCGGGCCGGACATCCTCCCCGGTGGACTTTTGATTGCTGCCCCTTTATCTCCCGGAGTTTCAAGCTACTAATTACTAACTCGGATGTCCCAAAATAGCCGTCCAGGAATCATGGTGCTGATAAATGAGGTCGACTGGGAGCTGGAAGGCGAAGAAGAGTGCGTGCTAGTCAGCGGGGACGAGGTGTTGTTTGTGTCTACACTCCATGGAGGCTAGACTAGGGGGGTACGGGGAGACTAAACGGACAATGGTTGCGCAATGTCTCTTGGCATTGCATCTGCACACGAGAAGTGGAATATACATAGACATGGAGACGGACATCCTGATGTGGATGGAGACACGCATGACAGGGGGAAAAGGTATAGCAGCCGGTCGGCCGGCCAGACAGACAGGCAGAGGGCAGGGTGGGCATATCAGCACGGCCATGTGCATTACTTGGCCAGATTGGCCAGATTGGCTGTCAAATAGCTAATATAACAGAGAGGAGAGGCGGAGCAGGAGAGTCACGATGAGTGTCGTAACAAGGTAGTAGACGACAAAAACAGGTATAAAATTCAAAAGCCTCCAAAACGACAATGATATATAGAAAATAGAAAGCAAACTAAGCCCATCCCTCGCTTGAAACAACAATAAAAACAACTGGGCAATCAAACATAAGCAAGTCCTCCTTGGTAGTAAACACAAACAAAGCACAATCAAACTGCCACCATCACAAAGTAATTTTGTTACGCTCAGATCTCGAGCTCAAGAAGAAACGAAACAGCGCATCCGGATACGCCCGCTCAGAAAAATAAAGAAAAAAGAAAGAGACAGAAAACCAAAACCATTATCAACAGACATGACATATCGTAGCAGGCCACCACAAAGGCAACAAAGGACAAGAGCTCAGCTCTATGCCAAGACTTCGCTCTCAGCAGTGAGTCCCCGGGGGAAAGCCACAGACAAAAAAGAGGCAAAGGAGCAGAGAAAGGCTCTCTCAAGAAACGGCTGCGTCTCGCCTGTCTACAGCAACAACTGTGACAAATAGCGTAGCCCTTCTTTAGTAGTGCATGCGGCGCAGACGCTCATCGTCGTACACCGACGGGTCAGCCATGGGCCGTGCCTCCTGGTCATCATAAGGACTAGGACCATCGGCCGCATAATCATCCATTGGGCGAGCGGTTGACATGCGCATGTGGGTTTCATAGGGCAGAATGGCTTGGGGTTGGCCAACCATGTGCTGCCGGTGCTGCTGGTGTTGGTGCTGCTGCTGATGCTGCTGGTATGGGACTGCACCAGCCTCCATGTTCATGTTCATGGCCATACCCATAGGCATTGGTGCCGAGGCCGGAGCCGCAGTTGCCGAGGCAGGAATAGAGCCAGAAGCAGCTGCGTTAGTCGAGCGGATAACGCTGACCTTGCGGCCCTTTCCGCGGCCTTTGATGCCCTTGTTGCTGTTCTTGTACAGAGTGGCAAAGTACTCCCAGACCTTGACATCGGGGTCAGCCAGGTTAGCGCGTTCTGCTGGCGACATCTTGCAGAACTTGGAGGTCAGCATCTTGATAGTGGCCTCGTGGAACTTGTTTTGATGGGCCTTGAGGTTGCCCAGCTGCGTGAAGCCCTTGTTGCAGTTCTCAAGCTTGCACACAAAGCGCCGCTCTCCATTGTGGATCGTCTGGTGGCTCTTGAGTTTGCCGCGGGCAGAGAAAGCCTTGTTGCACTGTTCGCAGACGTAGGGGCGGTTACCCGAGTGAAGACGCTCGTGAGTCTAGGGAACGAAGCAAGGACGTTAGTACGGCGTGGTGGGGCGAGCGCAGAAAGGGGAGATGGGACAGGGCAGAGGCAATTACATACGCGGAGGTTTCCAAGCTGAGAAAAGCGACGGTCGCAGTTGGGAGCAGAGCAGGTCTAGGCAGGTTAGCGGGCAAACATGACTACGTGGGGTGCAGTGAGGAACCAAAACTTACATAAGGCTTCTCGCCAGTGTGAGCGCGGTGGTGGATGTCCAGGTGCGACTTCTGGCCAAACGAGCGGTTGCAGCCCTCAACTGTGCAGTAGTGGCGAGTGCGAGACTTGCCCCTCCTGCCCACGCGACCCGAGCTCGACACGGGCGATGAGACGGCTGACATGGGCATCGAGGCGATTGGGTAGCTCTGCGAAACCACAGCGTGGTTGGCACTCATGGAAGACGGCGTGATGGGCGAGCTAGCGGTCACAGGCAACTGCCCGGGAGATCGGGCCATGTCGTGTGGTGCAGAGGCAGCAAAGGGAGCCGCCGATGCCTTCTCCTCGGGCACTTGAATGGCCTTCATGAGGTCGTCGACGACAGTCTTGAACTCGACAGAGTGGTCAGGGTTGAGGCACACGTTGGGCAGGACAGTCTTGGAGTTGGCATTGGGAATCTCGCGGAGCAGTGGATTGAAAACAGTAGACGGACGGCGTGAGGATGAGGCAGAGCTGGGTTGTTGGGTGTAGTGCTTCTGCTGCTGATGATTTTGCCGCATTTCATGCGACCTGTCGTGGTACTGCATGCCAACAGATAGTGGCATGGCAGTAGCCATGTTCATAGGCATATTCATAGGTATAGGCATCGACACCGACTCAGGCGATTCTGGCAACGAAACGGGGCTGCGGGCGTTGGATGGGCTACGCATGGACTTGGGCGAGAGCATGCGCATGGCTGGCCGCTCATGCTTAACGGAGGACTGGGGCTGGTCATGCACATAGGTCTGCTGGGGGTTGGGATGGGGGAGCTGGATATAGTGCTGTTGCTGCGGGTGCTGGGGCTGCTGCTCGCCGACATAGCTGCCTGGGTAAGCGTAGCTCTGGGGAGGGGAGTACGCAGGCGGAGTCAACCGGCTAACGGAGGGAGCCATGGAGATGGGAGTAGCAGCGGAGGCAACGCCGGGGTAGGGAGTGTTCTGGTTGGGGACAATGTGATAGATTGGAGGAGGCAGCAGCTGCTGCTGCTGCGGGTGAGGTAGAGTAGGGTGGTGTTGGGGCTGGCTAGCTTGGTGGTGAGGGATAGCATGAGCGTGGGAGTGCTGCTCCGACTGTTGGTGATGGGCCGGACTCTGTTGGGAGCCGTTAACCAGCATGTACTCAGGGTTTTGGTGCTGATGCTGCTGGTCTTCAGGCCAGCGTCCCCAGTTAGGGGCCGTGTTAGGGCCAGGGCCGGGTGCAGTAGACATGTTGAAGAGCTTGCTTTTTGCTTTGCTTGTGCCGTAAGGAAGAGACAAGAAAGAGAAAGGAAAAAAAAGAAACAGCAGAGAGATAGCAAGAAGGAAAGAGTGAGAGTTTCAAGGAAGACTGTGATGAGAACTGTGAAATGAGTGGCAACGTAAGACACTATGACAGTATGAGAGGGTGGGAAGAAGAAGAAAAGGAAGGCGAGTAGTGAACAGAGAGCACGCGGAGAGTGTATGCGAGTGTGACTGTGTTGTAAAAGATGGCAGAAGGGGGATGAGGAAAGGAAAGTGATAAAGCACCAGATAAACTTTAATGGATGCTGATTCTGAAGAAGGTTCACTTCATGACACACAAGAATGAATTGAAGACGTGGACCAACGAAAAGGACGGGTAGAGGGGAAGGGGGGGCACTATATATGTGTTAGTTGGTGTGTTGTGTGATCCAAGTTGCAAGATCGAAGTTCTCTCTCCCAGCCCCTCCCCCTCCCTCACCCACCACGGCCTATAGTTGGACAGCCAATCAGTCAAGCGAAAGCGTTTGAATAACCTGACAAACGGCATGAGGAGTGGGAGTCTCTGGGAGACACGCCCATAATGTTAATTTGCTTTTTTTCTTTCTCTTTTTTCCTCTTCTGGATGTGCCGTGGAAGAGCAACTTGTCTGTTGTTCCTTTTCTACGCACACACCCTGTCCCCTTGAGCCTCCCCTCCCCTCTTTCCTTTTACTTTCCTACTTTCCTACTGTACGTTTTGCTGCTCTGTGGCTTGCTAGGGGAGGGAGGGAAGAGAGGGGAGGGGGTGTGTCCCGTATCAAGATCAAGGTCGATGGTAGATATGGGTGTGTGCTTGTGTGTCTGTGTGGATTTTAGTCTGTAGTTCCGTGCTGGCGCTGGCCGTCTTGTTGCAGCAGTGGTTCTACTATAAGTGAAGTGAAGGAAGGGGGTGACTCGAATGTGGCCTTTGCTTCCGTGAGCAAGGAGAGCTCGAGCTTCGCTTGGCTGCTGCTTTGGCTGCCTGTATGTGCCTCGACCTGCCTGGGCCTGTGGACTCGCTGGACTTGTAGACTGGTTGGCGGCGTTCCTAAGGCTTAAGGGCTTGGGGACTTGTTGAGAGAGGAGAGAAGATGTTGGATGTCGAATGTTGGATGTTGAGTGTTGTTGACAGTGTGGCTTTATAAGGGCGTTGCCGCACCAGTAGTCCCCTGTAAGCACTAATCATTGTGGGCTCTAACGCACCAAGGGCTCAGCGCTACAGGCTCTACTGAGGAGCTCTCCAGGCGCTTCATGGACAGGCCTTACAGGCGCTCTGCTCTCTAGGCCGTCCCCTTATCCCCCGCTACTTTCATCTCAAACAACACTGCACACCACCCACTCTCCCGTTGTCTGTCCCCCAAACCGGTCTCCTACCACCACGCAAAGGCAAAAGAAAACTGGAAATATCTGGTTTGGCTCTTCTTTCAGCTGCAGCTCTACTTTCTCGGATATGTATTGGAAGACCCTGCCCGCCCAGAGATTCATGACCTCGAGAGCTCCTTTGGATATATCAACCCCCCTCCCCTTCCCTTACCCACAGCAGCCTCGTGTTTTTTTTCTTCTTCTACTGCTTCTTCAGTCGCCTTTTTGGCCACTTCGTCTTTCCCTGCTTTCTTTTTTCCTCTCTTGCTTTTTGCCTTCCTGGCCCCGCTCCACCCAGGAACTGCTTCCCCGGGTGCTAGCTTCCTTGTTCCCGTTTGTCTTGACTAGGCCTGGGTTTCTTTTTGGACTGGGAACTTGGGACGGGGCAAGAAAGAAGAGGAGTGGGAGGAGGGGGTGAACCAACAGGGAGGAAGAAGCTCTTTCTTGCTCTAGGTTCTTTCTGTCTGTGCGGGATATAGTGAACCGTGTTGTACTGGATGTTGTTGGCATGCCAAGTGTGTTGAAATGGTTGAGGAGAACTTGGGCTGTCGATGGAGATGGTCTCATGCATGATGTGATAGAAAAACGAGGCCGAAGTGTGCAAGAGGAAGCGTAGAAAAGGCTGTTCTCGCGAGTAGCCTCTGCCCTTGCTCTTGGTGCAGGCGCCGGGCCAGAACAGAACAAACCTGCATTTTTACTGACGCCCTTGACTCTTTATCTTCTCTTTTCTTCCTCTGGCTTGCCTACTTGCCTCGCTTTTGCCGAGGGCCTGGCTGCCATGGGGCGGCAGCAAGGCTTTGCAGATCGTGACCTGGAAGGAATGTCCCCCGGGACCTTGGCTTAGACTTGATGTGGACTTGGACCTGGACTTGTGCTTACACTTGTTCTTGGTCTGGCTTGGCCTGGCCTGGCTCGAACCGCGACCTTGTTTTTTTTTTTCATCTTTTTTGTCCCCTCGCCCTGGTCCCTGCTCCTCTGTAGGCGGCTAGCCGGTCCCCCGCCTGCTCTTCCTCTTCCTCCTTCTCTTTCGTGTCTGCTTGGTCTGTTCCCAGTCTTCACACGTAGTCATGCTCTAGGCTCCCGACGTGTTGATTTTCTACGGCGAACTAAACTATACCCAAAATCCATGCTCTGGCTCCTCTTCCTCTTCCTCTTCCCCGTTCTCATGCTTTTGTTTTCCCGGTTTCCAGTTTCCGTCTTCTGCTTTGCCCCCTCCATCTTCACTGCTGTGCCAACAGGGAGCTAGACTCCAGGGCTCCGTCCATCGCAGTCTCAATTCTCAACTCCGTATGAGCATGAGTGCAAGTGCTTTGCCTCATCTCCGCATCCTGTCCACACATTTCACTCTCAGCTTTATCCCTTGATACCTGCATGTTTCTAGTCCCTCTTCTTCCTTCGAAGCAGAATTTGTGATACGTCACGCACATCTATCTTATCCAGCAAAGCCCCCGTGATGGCTCTCCCTCCCTCGAAGAAAAAGCCAAAAAGTAGCACGCTTTAGAGGATGAGGGCAAGGGGCTCGTGGATTTGATGTTATCTCTCCCTGCCATGCTCTCTCCCTCCCATGCCCTCTCCGCTCCGTCTCCCTTGCGGTCTAACTGCTATTGTATTCTTTTGTCGATTTCACTTTGCCCTCCTGTCCCTCGGTCTCGCATTCTCTAGTCTAGCCGGCCTGAAGCAGGCAAACTCGGCTTGACGCGCCCCATCATACAGCCAAAGTTTATATTTGATGTTCCTGCAACCCTGCAAGTCTCGTCTCCCCTCCCTCTTGGCGTCTCCCTCGGGGTCCTGATGAGCTATTAGCAGATATTACGGGTGGTGTCAAATTTCACTACATAGTAGCCCGTTGTTGCTGTTGTCTTGTTCTTCTGTCTTGTTTGTGTTTACGGGTCAGGGCGCGCGGGCACGAGGCTAGTCCGGCCTCGCTTCGCCTTAGTGCTTAGCCCTTGGGCCTTAAGAGAGAAGACAAAGAGGACGAGAAAGAAGAAGAAGAAGAAGAAGAAGCAGCCGTCGAAGCCATGTAGAGGGAGGTTAGTGCTCGTAGCTTCTGGTGGTCGTATGCCTTATAGTGTGACTGTGATTATGAGAGTGTTCAGGTTGAAAACCTGTTTTTGGGTTTTTATTAGCATGTTTTTTTTGTTTCTCTCCATTTAGCCCCATTCTTACATGTTCGTATGTCCTTAATATAAATGAATAAATAGTCTGTATACATGAGCACAAACCCGCGCACATGTGCATATTATTTAGACAACAGCAACTTCAAGCCACGCTAATCAGGGCTCAACTCGTACTTCAAACGGTCCGTAATAACAAAGACCAGGCCAGCAAAACCGTTCCCCCAAACGGGAACGAACGAAAAGCAGGAAAAGACCCGGCCTAGACCGCCCACAGCTCAGCTGTCCTCGAGTGTTGCATTTATTGCCCAAAATGGTGGGCCGTGGTGTGTGGTATATACAGCAGTATAGGGGGTAGGCCAGCAGTTGGCCATAGCCGTAGGGCCTGTGAACGGGCCAGAAGATAAAGATAACAGAGGCGTGGTATAGAAAGACATGGGCGGGGGTGTAGCTCTATCCCCATATCCAGTAGAAGACAGAAGAAAAGAGAGGAAGACGAAGGGAAAGCGAGAGAGAGAGTGGACGGCAGCTCAAGGACTGCTTTAATTTTTATTTTATTTTATTTCATTTTATACCTCCGACTCGACTGCTGGCTGTTGCACTTTCCATTGTTTTTGGCTTCCTCGTATTCCCTCTTGAGAACAAAGAACTAGACTGCAAAATCTCCAAAGGGATCTTCTCCTTCCAACAATTCCATTCTATTCTGTCTTCTGTTCGGCAACACAAATCAGAGACAGTCCATCCCCCCCCCCCCCCCTAAGCCCAGTAGGTCCCTCTAATAAATAGCACTGCAGAGTGATCCACTTGACGGTTAGACTCTAGCTGGTCTCTGTGTAAGTGAAGTACCCTAACCCTATGCGCATACTATTAAGATTTCCCAGTGCCTCTCCCTCTCCTCCTCTCCTCTTCTTCCTTTCTCTTTTTTCTCTTGCTCTCTCTTCTTTGGCCCTCCTCTTCTCTGCCGCGTTGCTCCCTGTTTATCCACAGGCGAGCTGACTCCCCCTCTCCCATCTGATACGGCCCTTAATTGGCAGATCACTTTTGACCCAAAGCCCGGCCAGTCAGCAGGCTTAAGAGCACACCGCAATACGCTGCAGGGAGGACGGAAGAGAACCCGGGTGAGCCTTTGGAGAAGACTAGGGGATGCAGTTCCGGGTTTCATGATTACTTATAGGGCCGGGGTGCGACAATATCGACAGGGGTAATGGGGGTAACAGCACCTCCAATGGCGTGCAAAGCTGTGAATGTGCAGAGTTGTGGCCTAGTGATCATGTAAGCAGAATGGCTTTCTCAGGTGCTTTCATATCAGCTAACGGGGGGCTCAAACCAACAGCAGCCATCCCTTGCACCAGCCTTTGCCGACAGGTCAGATTTTTAGCGTGGTTGTGGTGAACTTGCTCTGCTTTCTCTGGTTCGTCACAATTCGCCGACCGGGGGACAAGGGAGCAAGGAGACGGGGGACGAGAGAGAGGTTTGACAAGCGGCCCTTGCTCTGTTTTGCTCTTCACCTAGCAGCAGCTTCGACAACGGCCCTGCATCCGCTTTGAGGAGGCGGAAGAGTACGAAGGCCGAACTGCCACAGGCGCGCCTGGGTGATGTGTCGAGTCAAGGCAGAGAGAGGGTGCCAGAGGGCGTGGTACAGTGTGTAATGGGTGAGTTGGCGGGGAGGGGAGCCTGGGAGAGAGATTTTGGGTCTCCCAAGATAGACAGATGTTGATGCCGAGGAGGATAGTTTTCTCTTTTTTTTTTTTTTTTTTTTTTTTTTTTCTTTCTTTTTTTTCCCCCTTACTGGCCCCCC
>JAZBQP010000044.1:0-106404 GCA_038407015.1 Ceratocystis ficicola | reverse complement strand
GACAAGTTGGATAAAATTTCTTCTTTTTTCCTCCCCCCCCCCCCCCCCCCCACGTCCCTTGCCAAACGCCATAGTTTGGGTTAGCATCACGTAAATAGAAGAAATACCACCCTTTCCACTTCCACATGTACACGTATATTTACATGCGTGTATATATATTAGGTTGAGTAGCAGTACGAATAGCTATAGATGCAAGATGCAGATGCATCACATAGCACGTAGCATCTAGCATGTACGCACTTTGTTTGGTGTCTGCCCAAGTTGCGGATGGAGAAAACCTGCACCTGCGGATTTGCCCTATTCGTCGTAGGGATTGCCATCAACCTTGTTTGATACTCAAGGGAGTTCCGGCCTCGTTTGCAGACCATCAAGCCCAGTTTCGGCAATGTCTATGTAGGAGGTCGAGAGCATTCGATGCAATGCAAGGAAAATTCCAAGAGGAAAGAAAGAAAAACAAAGGCCTGATCACTCCCTATCAAACCTAACTACCTGTTCTTTCATTTAGGTGTCTCAAATCCCAGCGGTTTGGCTATGGGAGCCTGTTCAGTGGGTCTTCCACAGTGCTGAAAGGCGCTGAACAAGGGTGCTGCTTAAGGGTTTATGGGGGGGCGGCGTGTGATCACTGCCCAGCCACAGCACATCGCAAGCCAATGCTGCAGCGTTAGATTGTTTCTGGCGACACTAAAACACATACATGTAGGGGCCTTCGCAAAGCGAATAAACAGCCCTACCTTTTCCCAGGCTTGTCTCTTCACGAGCCGTCCACATTGGGCTCCCATTCTGGTGTGAGCTACCCCCAGACAGACAAGGCCGGCCCATACGTGAAATTGCAAGCTCAAGTCGTTAGGGTACTGCTTTTCGCTTCATTGCCCATCACGAACATACCAAGAAAGAAGATCCACAACAGGCTCATTCACTGGTTGTTGTTGCTCACCACCCAAAAACAGAAAAACCCCTTTGCCTTCGCCCACATAGTGCATTTCCCACTTCTATTTTTCTCGTCTTTTCATCTTGGCCTCTTCCCCTGCGCCCGAAAAATCAATCGTCTTCTTTCCTCTCCATCCGTCCAGTTTCCATCGTCTCCTTCCACTTCTATCTGGTGTTTATTATTGCTTTTTCTCTCTCCATCTCGCTCTCGCTCTCTTGACCTTCTTAGCGCCACTATCGCCTTCGCATTCGCCTTCGCCTTCGCCTTCGCCGTTACCCATCGTGCTATCAGCTTTAGGTTCTTGCACGGGCTTTTATCTCAGCCACCGCAGCCTCTTTTTTCCCTTCCCTTGCTCTTCGTTCTCTCCCAACGCGAGCTCCTCGATCAATCCTCGATTCGCGCCTTGTTTCCTACGCCCACGCCGATCCTCACACACATACACCGCTCGCTAGTCGTCCCTCCCCAAATAGCCCAACAACTTCTAGTTCCCCCTAAACGCCTGCGCTTCTTCAATGGAGGGCCATTCCCCTAACGGGGCTTCTCCCGAAGCTGTCATACCGCAGGTGCATGAGGCTCTGCGAGTTGTCCACGATCCCTACTCGGCGAATAACACCCGTCAGGAGGCCCAGGCTTTTTTGGAGCAGGTCAAGCAGAGCAACGATGCTCCCTTGGTCGGGTACAAGCTCGCCATTGACTCGGCCCAATCGCCCATTGTACGCCACTATGCGCTCTCGCTGCTCTCTTTCACCATCACTCAAAAATGGGAAGACTTCAACGACCAGCAAAGAACCACGGTTCGCGAGTGGGTGCTCCAGCTTTGCCAAGCTGTTTCAAAGGACGATCCAATGTACCTCCGGAACAAGGTGCCGCAGCTTTGGACAGAGATGGCAAAGCGTGATTGGAGCGACCGGTGGCCGGACATGGATGATTCGTTGTTGAAGCTCTGGCAGAACTCGGATCTGCCCGTACACAAAGAGGTTGTTTTGTTTGTCCTCGAGTCGCTGTCAGACGAAATATTCAACAGTACCGACTACATGGTCATGCTAAGAGATAGTGTCCTGAGCAAGTCTTGTGTCGAGATATTTACCTCGGCTTCCGTCCTCGCTGAGGCCTTCCCAAACCGCACAACTAGCTCGCCGTCCATCCGTGCCGGCGAAGAGGGCTGGCTGGTGCGGGTGAACAGCTTTTTGGGCCAGTGCCTAGGGGCCGATGTCCAAAATAACGAGGATGCTCGCTCTTGCGCTGTCAGAAGCTTAAACGTGCTTGCATCCTTGATGAGTTGGGCCGTCCCCCTAGCCGTCAAAAACGCCAACATCGTCTCCGTCGTTTGTCAGGCTCTGGCAGCCTCGCACGTCAGCGTCCAAAAGGCAGCCCTGAACTGCCTCTATGTCCTCTACACAAGAGTGACTTTTAGCGACGAAGACCTACTTGGCCTGGTGGCTCCGATGTTTGAGCCGGAGATTGTCAGCCTGTGCCAGCGGCTGAGCGAATGGTCCAAAGTCGACGCTAACGACATCGACATCGATAAGTACCAGTTTGCGAAGAAGTTTTCCGAGGTGCGTTGCATTTGCAAAGAAGACATAGAACGAAACCCTGAGTGGAACAAACGTTGGAAAAGAACAAGAAAACAAAAAGGAAATGCTAACTTTTTTCTCTTCTCACTAGATGCTCTCTCACCTAGCCAACTACCTTGTCTCAAAGCTCTCTATTTTCCCACCAACTGCTGATATTCCCGGTTTTCTGAACCTGCTTCTCCAGGTTGTGCAGAGCGAAAGCCTGGTAGTTTCAATTCCTGTCCTGGTTTCTTGGACCAAGCTTCTTACCCACAGAACGATCGGCCCAGATGCCGCCAACAACGATCAGGTTCTGGGAATTCTCCTCCAGGTATGCAGCTCAAGACAAGTAAGATATGAGCACTTCCCTGAGGACAGCGAGGACCCTAGCTACCTTTTCTTGATGGAGGATACCGAAAACTTGCCCGAGCGCCATGCTTTCCTAGGCAACTATCGTCGCTTCAGTGCTCAGGTGATTGAGGCCATTGTCCGTCTCAAACTGAGTGAGTCGTTT
This sequence comes from Ceratocystis ficicola, assembly GCA_038407015.1. Taxonomy (NCBI): domain Eukaryota; kingdom Fungi; phylum Ascomycota; class Sordariomycetes; order Microascales; family Ceratocystidaceae; genus Ceratocystis; species Ceratocystis ficicola. Next base: position 103,409 of record JAZBQP010000044.1, on the reverse strand, counting down.
GAGTATCTTCTAGGCCAGGTCGACGAGGTCATTCAGCATCTCTACGACTCTGAGCCCCGACACAGTGGTAGGTTTGAAGACCCTTTTTGCATCTCTTTTGCCTTTTTTAGTCTTCATTCGGCAAAGCTAACAATCGCCAGTCACAAACTACTCCAAGTATTCCATGCCCGTCCTCAAGATCGACACGAACTTCGCTGTCGTGGAAATTGCACTCAAGTCATATGCTAAGCGGAGGGCTAGCGAAGGTGGTATTCCGCCAGATACTAGAGCTATGCTCGAGGCGTATCTTGAGAAATGGGGCCGCTCCCTTTTGGCCATCAATTTTGAAGACCCGCAGATACGCAAGCGTGCCCTCCAGTTGCTCGTTGCTCTCTCGACGACGGCCCTTGACTCTAACAGCCCGTTTATGTTGAGTGTGCTCGAACACATCCTTATGTACTGGCCGACGCTTCAGCCTGAGAACAAGGCCTACAACGAAGCAATCAAGGATCTTCAGAACGAAAGTATGGTTGAGCTACAACGGCTGGCCGCCAAAGTGCCTGACCATCTAATCCAGGTCTATGATCAAATCGCCAGTCGGGTCAATGAGCTTTTGAACTCGGGCACCCTCGATGACAAGAGAGCAGTGGCGTACAGAAGCTTCCTATTCCTCATTATTCACAGGGCTACAAAGCTTCCTATAGACCAAAGGATGTCTAAGCTCATCTCCTTTGTGCAGCCTACCTTTGAGCAGTGGAAAAGCCCACAGCTCTTGGAAGCCATCAGTACCTATCAAGGCTTCTGCCAAATGCTTGGTCTTGACAAGGCCCAACAGTATCTTGCTAGTCATAGGGTTAACGAGGTCTCAGAATGGGGCGAGTGCAAGCTAGATGAGGAAGGCCTGCGCATTCAGGCTGAGCTAGAAGAGCGCCAGCAAATGCTCCCCCTCAGGGCAACCAAGGCATTTCTGGCAATCTCCGTTGAAAAGGTGACGAAGCCATCTGTTGCCTTCAGTTACTCCATCGCTATCTGGAAGGACAATTTTCAGTCCATTCTTTCGGCACTCTTGCAGTTCCTCGGCCATGCCCATGCCTCCCACAACCCCTCAAACTGGCATGGCCTACCCGAGAATATCCGTCCCGCCGTCGTCAGTAAAGTTCTCAGCGATCGTTTCTGGCAGTCTGGCATTTCCGAGGGGAGCAAGGACGACTTCTACAACAGAGTCCTGGACAAGAAGGACACCCTTGAAGGCCTAGGCTCAACTATCCGTGGTTCCATACGGTTTGTAAGAGAGACGGCATACGCCGTCATCTACTGCCTTAGCCGAATGGATGAGTTATTCTACACGCTCCCCGAGCTTCCCAACCCACTGGCTCATGCTTTGTTCTCGGACTCCCTTTTTATTTCGTCCCACCAGCAAATCAGCCTGCTCAATCTCGTGAGATATCTCGTGGATGATTGTCCGGTTGAAAACCGAGAAAACTTTTTGCCCCCTGTGCTTGAGGCCTGCTTCCGGCAAATGGATACGAAGATCAATTCCGAATGGGAGGCTTTGGCCAACCAACAGACTGTCCAGACCGGTGGCGATGAGTTGACTGAGGAGATGAAGGCTGAGAGCATCCTGAGACAGGTCACGTACACAGCTGTTGTAATGGTTGCTGATTTCCTGGACCCCAACAAGAAGAGTAAGTAAATATGGGGATACACTATGGTGGCTATCTAGCCGAACAGTAAAAAGAAAAGAAAAGGACGAAACATGAAACACGAAAGCTAACCGGCGCTATCTTTCTAGATCCATTACCAAAGTCTGACCCTTCGTCGTCGTTAGCTTTGCTCGACAACGAGCCCAAGTACCCCACTCTTCGCCGGTTCTGTCTATCAAGGCAAGGCATTGTTGAGCCCCTACTCGTCTTCTCCACACATGCCATCCGGATGAAAGACTCCCGCTGCTGTGGGTATATCCTCAGGGTACTCCGCACCATTGCATCGGATCTCCGTGCCCAGCCTATTGGCTCATCTGAAGGACGCCTCAATGATCACATGGCAGCCTTCCCAATCCCGCCTGAAACCGTCACGGCCATCCGGGAATTTATGTCCACCGAAACCCTCCAGGCATGCATCACATCTTTCCACGAGCCCTATTTTGTTGACACCCAAAAGGATCTCTCATATCTGATGGCTGCTATTTACGTCTACTTTGTTCCTGTCACAAACACCCCGGTCAAGATCCTGCTTTCTCTTCCAGGCATTACCACGGACAAGCTACAGGCAATGAATGAGTTTTTGGCAAACCCAGACAACACGCCTCGCCTACAACGAGCCGCCATGTTTGATCTTTTGAAGCATCTGAAGGGAGTCAGCATTTCCGAGATGGGCAAGCTAGATGCCCCTGCTAAGAAGAAGGAAACACGCTCAAAGATGGCTCAAGAGTTTATGCAGGCCCCCAACCAAAACGGAGGGCCAAACATCCCGAGAACAGCATCTCCGGACGGCCTGGACGGCGTTTCTAGTCTCTTTGAAAATTAACGCCGAGAATTTGCATTTTGACTCCTATTTAGGCAGTCCCCCCTCATGAGAGGGTTTCCTGTTGTTTGTAACTCATATATTATGCCCTTTTCTGAAGAACAGTCGCCTTGATGCTTCTTCGCCATCGTCGCCTTCTTAGCAGACAGTCGATACTTTTGGGCTACCTCGCAGAGCAATCGAAAAAAAAAAAGAAAAAAAAAAAGAAAAAGAAAAAGGGCACAGAAAAAGAACCAACTTGGGGAAATACTGCCCGGGTCATTCTTGTTTCTTAATAGAGGATACCTGGTGTTTTTCGGATTAAATTTTCTGCATCTTTTGTTGTTATATTCTGTCATTTCATGGGGAATCGAAGCAGAGTCTGCTTTTTGTGTCTTGCGTCTTGTGTCCTGCGTTGTGCTTTATGCGTTGTGCGTTTGCCACCTTTATTATAACTTCGTTACTTTATGCTGTACTGTTAATTTAGAATTATCGGAACCTAAGCCAAGAAGCCCTTTCTAGACAAAGGCACATTGGGGGGGGATCTATACTATGTGCATGTCTTGTCCTCTTCAGTCTTCCAGTATGAATACATCGTGGCCTCTTCCCCCTGTTGCCTGCCCTCTGGTAGAAATGATGCTACCCGATGTACCAGAGAGAGTCATGGGCTACTTGCGCTTCCTGAAAACACGAGTTAGCCCCACAAACAATACCAACACAGAGCATGCTATCAAGAAGCCAGGCTCCAAAGTAAACAAGAGTCGGGCGTAGATGGCACCACTTACTTTTTGTCCTCAAGGGAATTTCCGCTTAGGTTCCACGCCTTGACCATCCACTTTTGTGTGCCGTCAACATATTTTTCGGTGTTGATGGACTTGACACCAACCTTGAGTCCGTCCTTAGAAAATGCTATGTTCTTCTTGTTCATTTTCTCATTCGCAGCATCGCGCACGCCTATTGATGTCAGATAGGCCTGGTACAGCACCCAGGCGATTCCTATCACAATGATGAGAAACACAGCAAGGGGAATAAGTTGTCTAGCATGCATGTGTGTTAGTAGCAGCACGAAGCACAAGACAAGCATGCAGCCGATCAGCAGCCACGAACAAGTGGACAAGGCCACGTTCCATGGATAGGTTGGTGTGTACATACGCAAGAGCCGACATAATAGTAGGGTAGATGGCCGTATAGGACACTTCAAAGTGAAGGAGATTGTAGGCTCAAGCAAAAATAGGAAGAGGAATTTACGGATGAGAAGAGAAAGGCAAAGAGAGACTTAGTAAAGGATGTTCTAGGACTCAGGTTCAGCACGAGCGACATCCACAAATCCGGCCGGGCTCAGGGGTTATATAGCTGCGAGTTAAGCTAACAAAGGGAATCCTAAAGCTTGAGTCAGCCCAAACGACACCAAGACAATCAAAAGAATGGGGGCGAAGAGGGCTATGTAGAATAAGCACGAGATGAAGGCTCACTCGTAATCCTAGAAAATGCCAAAAAGAACAGCTGTATAGGAGCAATGCATCCGCCACACAGCCATAGATTCTCCAGACTTCGGAGACCAGGGCTACATGACACTGTAATTTGCAGCCGCCTAGCCCCCTGCGCCCCCCTTCCCTAGACAGCTGGAAAGCAGCACACAGGTTGGTTAACAAGCATAGAATTAGCAACCATGTCTTTTCCTGCTATGCCTCGCTTGTATATTTCGTGTCGTGATGCACGAGAGCTTCGAAAGTTACGCAGAGCTACGCAGAGCTACGCAGAGCTACGCAGAGCTACGCAGAGCTACGCAGAGCTACAGAGCTACAGCTCTTCTGCATAATCGCCTCTAGCTTACATTTGCTCCCTGTGCCATCCTGTTGTCACATTTTGCTTGTGAAACACCCTCCTTTTTACCCATGACTACGATGACTGACGATTCAATTTCATGTGCATTGCCATCTTGGACCCATTTTAGCCTTCAATCTGTCGTGCAACCTGGCTGGGCGGCCTCCCTATGACAGCATTAGGGTTACATGCATCAGGGTCAAGCCCCGCCTTTCTTATCTTATCCTCTCAAGCCTGCTGCATTGACCCGGAGTTCTGCCGCGCAACATGCAGCCTTTGGTGGGGAAAGTAGTGGGACGGACAAACAAGCTAGGCAGGCTTAGAAGTAGTTGGAGTGTGAGTGACTGCACCTAGTACTAAGTGGGCTCTCCCTAGTCTCCAGCGACCTCCCAATTTCATACCACCTGTCCTGTCTTGTGTCCTGTTCCTGGATAGCTAGCCTTCCTGTTCAGCCTCCACAGCATCCATTGGAGCCAAAAAGCCAGCCTGGGCCGCACAGTTTGTTGTTGTCTGTCTGTCTCTTGATCTTTTATTTCCGTTATTTCTTTTTCTTACTTTATTGGTTCTTGTGTCTTGTTTTTTTGTTATTGTTGCTTTTTCGAGGCATATTGCCAACATTCTCAGACCGCTCAAAGCACTACTCCTTCTGTGCCTTGCTCGTTTGTGCAGTAGAGCCTGTTACGCTTTTGTTTGGAGAGATTGTGCCCCTCACCTTCTTCAAACAACCTTGAGTGTCCTTCGAACCACGAAATCCCGAAATCCAGCCAAGCTGTCATTGTCAATTACACAGTGCATAGCGCTTTGGACAAAAAAGAGCTGCCGTTGGAAATTACACGCCGGGACCTTGTTTCCCGATTCATCCTCTTCGCTAGAGCTCTTGTTATCCATTGGTACCACCTGCTCTTTTCCTGCTCTCTTTGTTGGCCCTACGAGTCGAACCCATCACATCATCCGCCATGTCAGCTCCCAATGAAGGCCATGGCTATCAGCAGCACCAGTACGGCCAACCTGCCGCTGTTTCGCCGACCCAAGAGCCCGGCTCTGCCCCTGTAGCTACCTCCGCCGAGCAAAAGAAAAAGAAGCGCGGGTATGCCACCGAGGCCTTTGAGTTCGGAACTGGTGCCAATGCTGGCGTTATGGCGGGCGCTCCTGCTGGAGCTCCTCCTGCCCCATACGGAATGCCTTCAAACCAGCCCTCTTACGGCTATGGCCAGCCCCAGGACCCCGCTGTTGCTCCGGCCTACGGAACTACCCCAGCCTACGGCATTCCAGCTGGTGCACCTGCTCCTTCGCCTTCTGGCTACCAGGCCCCCGATCCTTATTATCAGGCTAGCCCGGGCGCTAGTGGTGTCGCTGGCATCACTGCGGGTATGTCGCAGATGAACGTTGGTACTGCACAACCTGCTGGCCCGGGACAAAGCCTTCCTCAACAGTCTCAATCTGTGCCCCTCAACCAATTATACACCACAGATCTGATCAACCAGCCATTCAATGCCACTGAACTAGAGCTCCCTCCTCCCCCCATTGTTTTGCCCCCCAACGTAAGTGACCATTTTGCCAGCGTGCTTTTTGAAGGTGTAGAAACTAACATGCAATTGTCCTTGTTCGCTCGCCCATCTAGACGGCCCTCACGCCCTCGCCTCACGCAAACTGCCCTCCCAAGTTCACGCGCTCGACTCTGAATGCTGTTCCTACCACCGCGGGCTTGCTCAAGAAGTCCAAGCTTCCCTTTGCTCTCATTATCCAACCCTACAGCTCGCTCCATGACAACGACGATCCCGTTCCTGTCGTACAAGACCAGGTTATTTCACGTTGCCGGAGATGCAGAACATACATCAATCCTTTTGTTACTTTCCTGGACCATGGCCATCGGTGGAGATGCAACATGTGCAACCTGACCAACGACGTGCCCCAGGCTTTCGATTGGGACGCTGCATCGCAAAAGACAGTCGACAGATGGCAGCGGCATGAACTCAACCACTCTGTTATGGAGTTTGTCGCTCCACAAGAATATATGGTCCGCGCTCCTCAGCCTCTGGTGTACCTTTTCTTGATTGATGTCGGCTACTCTTCTGTGTCTCGTGGCCTAGTTGCTACCGCCGCCAGAACGATCCTCGACAGCCTTGACCGGATACCAAATGCCGATCGCCGAACTCGTCTCGGCTTTATTGCTTTTGACTCGAGCCTGCACTACTTTTCAATCCCCAAGGACAGTGAAGAAGGCGTCGACACTAAAATGATGGTCATTAGCGATTTGGACGAGCCCTTCATGCCCGTGCCTATTGACCTGCTGGTTCCCTTGTCCGAGAGCCGTCAAAGCGTCGAGAAGTTCCTGACCAGCCTGCCTAACATGTTCCAGAACAACCAGAGCAACAGCTCATGCATGGGTTCTGCTTTGCGCTCCGGTCATAAACTGATTTCTGCTCTCGGCGGAAAGTTGGTTATCCTTAGTGCGTCCCTGCCAAACGTCGGCACGGGCAAGCTTGAAATGCGCGAGGACAAAAAGCTCCTTGGTACCTCCAAGGAAACCAGTCTCCTCCAGACTGGCAACAGCTTTTACAAGAGCTTCGCAGTCGAGTGTTCCAAGAGCCAGGTATCAGTGGACATGTTCTTGTTTGCTTCCCAATACCAAGACGTTGCTTCGTTGAGCAATCTTCCTCGCTACACCGGAGGCCAGACCTGGTTCTATCCTGGCTGGAATGCTGGTCGTCCCGAGGATGCCATCAAGTTTGCAACTGAGTTCAGCGACTACTTGTCCTCAGAAATCGGCCTTGAGGCTGTCCTCAGAGTCCGTGCTACTACTGGCGTGCGCATGAACGCATTCTACGGTAACTTTTTCAACCGCAGTTCCGATCTCTGTGCTTTCCCCGCCTTCCCTCGCGATCAGTGCTACGTCGTAGAGGTGGCTATTGACGAGCCTATCAACAAGCCCGTCATTTGCCTCCAAACTGCCGTCCTCCATACTACTTGCAACGGCGAGCGTCGCATCCGTATTATTACTTTGGCTCTCCCCACAACTACGAACCTCAGCGATGTATATGCCTCGGCCGATCAGGCTGCCATCACGACCTTTTTCACTCACAAGGCTGTTGAACGTGTTCTTAGTGGTGGTCTGGATGCCGCTCGCGACGCTCTGCAAAGCAAGGTGACGGAGTTCCTACAAACCTTCCGCAAGGAGCTTGCCGGCGGAAGCATGGGTGCTGGTCTGCAGTTCCCCGCCAATTTACGTGCTCTGCCCACGCTGTTTCTCAGTCTGATCAAGAACATTGGCCTGCGGAAGTCTGTGCAGATTCCCACCGATTTGCGGTCAGCAGCTTTGTGTCTGCTATCTACATTGCCCGTACCTCTGCTAATACGCTACATCTACCCCAAGATGTACTCACTACATGATATGCCTGACACGGCCGGACTTCCTGATCCGGAGACTAGTCAGATTGTCCTCCCTCCCGCGCAAAACCTGTCTTCCGAGAAGCTTGCCTCTTACGGTCTGTACTTGATTGACGATGGCCAAACTCAGTTCCTGTGGGTGGGTCGTGACGCTGTTCCTCAGCTACTAGCGGATGTTTTCGGTGTTGAAGAACGCAGCCAGGTGCAGGTTGGAAAGGGTAATCTCCCTGAATTAGAGAACGACTTCAATGAGCGTGTGCGTGCTGTCATTGCCAAGAGCCGGGATCACAAGGCGCTGGGCGTTGGTAGCATTGCGGTTCCTCACATGTATATTGTCCGTGAGGATGGAGAGCCTAGCCTGAAGCTTTGGGCTCAAACTCTTCTGGTGGAAGACAGAGCAGAGCAGTCTCCCAGCGCGGCCCAGTGGCTAGGCAACTTGCGCGAAAAGGTATGATATGGTACTAAGTTCATGTTTTTGCACCGCCCATGCACCCACTATCTGCAGCCACTTGCTTCCTGCTTGGCTTGATCCTCATTTTGGCGCGTACCCTTCCTAGCGACATTTTCGTTTCTATCTTCCACTCTCAGATGAAGTTTTGTGCATTTTGCGTTGGCCAGTTTTTTTTCCTTTGCTTTTTTTTTTGATTGGCACTAGAAACTAACACAACATCTTTTTTCAATCACTAGGTTGTTTCTTGAGATGTCCTCACCTTGATGTAGTCGAATCCTTTGGAGTCTGATTTTGCCTGGACGAGCACATTAACATGATGATAATACTCAAAAAAAAGACAGAAAATGATATCCAAAGACGTTAATGCTGAACATGGCGGGAAACAGACTGTGAACTATCGAGGGTAATATGTGGACAGGGTGAAGCGCGGATGGAGTCTAGTGTTTATAATAGAGACAAGGTCTGTCGGAGGGTGATGTTGAATGGCAAACAAAAGAAATTGCATGGAAGCAGTAGTCGACAACGACGAAACAGAAAGAAGGACCTGAGTAAGGCTGATGGGTAGTTTAGGTACGAGTACTTTTCTCTACTCATGCCGGCTAGACTGAAGCTGGACTGCCGAGGATGCTGAACAATACACAACTTCTCCCCTTTAGTTAAATACGTGATTTTTCTCCTCGTTGCCTACCCACATCATTGGCTGGCTTGGGTGCAACTTGACCACAAGCGTGCGTTCTTTTTGTCCTGGCTATGGCCAGTGAGTGCATCATGACACTACAGAATAAAACACGCAGTGCGTTGCTGTTGGCTGACTGATTGGCCTTTACTTTCTTTCGCCTGGGCTACGTTGAGTTTTATTCTAGATTTGCTCTCGGGCGAACTAGGATTAAATGCTGATGAGAGCATGAACTTGCAGAATCATGGTGATGCTCTTTTATGTTATCGCCGGGAGGCTGTGGCGAACTTGGTGTCAGATGGAGATATGCCAGCAGGTATCTTTGGGGGCTTGTGCTGCAAGGCTGGTGTTGAGCAGGGTGGGGATGGGGCTGGTTGCCGGCGGGGTGTCTTAATCGCAAGGGACTATCTCCAGGAGCGACCATAGGATTAGGGAAATACGCTCACTTTTGGAACGTGCTACAGTTGGAGCTGTCTGCATCGAGATACCGTGGCCAGGGGTCTGAGGTGCGAGGCGAATTACTCGTTAAGTAGCTGAATGGAGAGGGGCTCATTGTCATGCTAGAAGGGAGTCCAGATGACGTAACATCAAAAACCCAGGACAGGTAAGCAGGTGGTTTTACGATTGCGAACGCTGTCGTTCATGTCTCTATCAAGATACGCTGGTATTAAGAGCCGTTCTCTTACTCCGACAGCCACGGAGGAAATTCCGAAAGGAAACAAAGGCAGCTGCGGGGCTTTTTTACGCTCTTTCTTTCGGCACAATCTTGCTCACATTAGATGCTATTGACCGGAGCGCTTGTAGCACATTGTTCTCGGCTGATGCACCTTGAGAACGGCTTGTGCTATAGAGTATCGTATTGTTTAGAGCCTGGCCCGGCAGAAGAAGTCACGCCACGACTTGCCTTGCTGTTTCCTGGGGGCAGCAGCCCGTGGTGCCAGTTGACTCACTTTGAAAACGCAGAATCGGGCTAATGATGGGCACTTTGTTGGAGTGAAGTTTCTCACATGCATTTTTGGTGTGGCTGTAGGCTGAGTGTTTCACGGAAAGTCTGATGCCTCCAGAACGTCGCACCGGTTCATGACCAACGTAGAGGTCGGTACGGCACACATGTTATGAAGTAGTGTCTGTCGGTCAAAGTCAATCTAATTATGGATAACTTGTGAGAATACCGGTGACCGTCTGTCTACGAAGGTGGTATGAATTCGGTCTTCTTGGTAATGTCTGGTTTCTGTTCTCTGTCTATCGCAGGATGCGGTCTGTCACATAGCAAAGATCGACTCGAGCCGGGGCGGTGTGGCACTTAGCCATCCATATTGTGCCACTGTTATGGACCACATCGACAGTGTCAGTGTTGCTCACGGAATGCTCAAGAGACAAAGTAGCTACAGTCATCTGGAAGCGTATCAACAATGGAGGGAGAAGTGCAACAATGGTGCAGAATGAAAAGAAAACGGAATGAAATCTGCAGCAACTAAAAAAGGGCTGGAGGGAAAGGATCTTTCTTTTCTTCTCTGGTGCTTTTATGAGTCGGAATCTATCGAGAAATGTAGAAAATAAGCCACCCCGTTTAGCAACTTGGCCAAAGTTTTCAGTGTGAGGATGAAGTAGATGTGAATGTGGGTAGATTAATGACACACGAGAGATGGTTGCGCGTGGTCTCCGTTACTAGTGGCATGGGTTGTTGTTGTTGTTGTGGCACACTAATGCTTTGTGTGATTATAGTACGCCCAACTTCTACTCTCTAGTGCTTGGCTGTTCTGGATAGGGTAGAGTTTCATAGCATTTTGAAAAGAAGTATCTAGTTTTTCTATTAGCTTGGGTGCTAAGCTCTACACCCCTTTTCGATGAGGTAGCATATGGGCCCGCCGAGGTTGAGGAACAACAATTGTGATGTGTGGAAAAACCAGCACGTTGGCAAATGAGGTGAATCGAGTCTGACAGCAGTATGTAAGGCCAAAGCGTCTTCTTATTCCCTTTGTCTTTGCAAGCCTTCCTTTGACAAAAGACTAGTGGATCCTTCTTGGAGCGTATCTATCACAGTATCATCTGCATTGTTGTCGGCGAGCACAGCAACTAGGTCGTCGAAATCCAGCTCTGCGACATGTTCTGAAATAGCCCTTATCCCTCCCGCCATTTCCTGTAGTACTTTGGCTCTGCAAGCAGGGTCCTCTGCAGCAATAGCTATGTTGCTTGATGTGTCGAGCATGAAGTTGTAGCGTCTCTTAACTATGCTTGCTGGATGTTAACTCGAAGTTTTAGAGGGGGAGATCTCGACATGTGGCATGCTGTAGTTTCTCGCCGGGCTTAAAACGCATGATCTACTTGGCTAAATGAACAGACAGTTAACTCCAATGCCTGGTAGCCCTATAGCTCAAGGCACAGTCCTAGTTCCGAAAGATGCGGGTGTATAACTAGGACGCAGGAAATGTAGTTTACTCATTTTTCTGAGCAAGGCAGGGCAGATCCGGAGCTCTTAAGCGCATCATACTTACATGGGCTCTACTTGCGTTGCCCATTCTAGCGTCAATGTCTTTTAACAAAGCGAGATTCGTTGGACGATGTTAGCCAAGTGGAAACAAGAGGCATTTTCTGGTTTTACATGTCGTGGAATTTACGCGGTGGTAGCCCACACTCTGTCCGCTGTGGTTAGCCTCTTCGCGGCCAATGCAAAGCTTTGTGCTCGGCTCTTCTACTCGCAGTGAAGTCTACGTAATGTGAGCGATTCTTGTGACTAGGCACAGAATTAGCAGCAATGGAAGAGTCCCAAAATAGTTTTTATGCTTGTCTATGTTTACTTTTGCTTTTGATCTGTCCTGATCATCAACAATCTCTGGCATCTTTGCGCAACTTGCAGATGAAGCTCAACAAGGGCTGGGCTTGGTTTGTACATCAATTGGGAATGATGCGATGCTAACGGTAAATATTCGGAGGACATACTGAGTGTCCTAGAATAAAGAGAATAAGAAAACTGAGAGACTGACTAATGTTCTATCTGTCCAACTAATTCTTACTTGAAGAGCGACTCTCAACCGATTTATACATCCATCATCCATCCCCACCATGTGCAGACCAAACACGTCCTTTGTGTCTGATGCTAACCCTAACGCCCAACGTTCGGCCGAACTAGATCAGAGTCAGATATCCTGGCAATCCTGACCTAGGTTGCTGACAGATACATGCAATGCACTAAATCATAGCTCGTGCTCGTTTCAGCTTCGAGGAATGATGGACCTGCATGGACGGTGCATGTGTGTGTAAACATTGTAGTCTAGTTCGTCTAGACGTTAGGGTTAGCATTTCACAAAAAGGGCCTTCTTCTAAGATCCATTTGTTCAGTCTAGACATGGTGGTGATGGTTGAGATCTGCTCTTCAATCAGATAGACAGCGATCAACACCGGCAATCACTCGTTCCTTCTTCTCCTCATTCCAAGACCTTCAGTACGTACGTCCTCCTAGCACTTACTGTCACATAGAATTAGAACATAGACAGCAGGTGTTAAGACGTAGCAGGTCAATTACTCCTCAACACAATTGTTGAACAAGTAAATCAACAGGCTATCTACAGGATAGACTTTCTGTGCCACGTTTCACGGATTCCCTCTTGCTTTCTATCCAATCTCTTGGCCGCGTCATCCGTTCTTCTTGCCCCCCCTTGAACAATGCGTCCTCTTGAGCAGCAGTTTGATTCTCTGCTGGAACGACGTCGGGCTGGCTCCCTCCTGCGGCAGCTGACCATCCCTAGTTCACGAGCCATTGACTTTTCCTCTAATTCATACTTATCTCTTTCAATCAACCCCGTCATTACCCAGTCATATCTCGGGCTTCTCACAACACACCAGGACAAGGCCTTGATTGGATCCGGAGGCTCCCGTCTGCTGGATGGAAATTCGGCCTTCACCGAACAGCTGGAACAGGAAATCGCTCGTCACCATGGAGCGGAGGCGGGCCTGATATTCAATTCCGGCTTTGATGCAAATTGCGGGGTTTTTAGCTGCGTGGCACAGAAGGGTGATGTGGTTGTCTACGACGAGCTGATTCATGCTAGCGTCCATGATGGGATGAAGATGAGCCGCGCCGCTCATCGTGTCCCTTTCTCACACAACCTGGTTGAAGCGGCCTCCAAGAAGGACTCTCATTCTCGCGCATTGAAGGATGTTATAGAGGGGCTGGGAGAGGATGCTCTGAAAGGCCGCTGCAATGTTTTCATTGCTGTTGAAGGCATATACAGTATGGACGGCGATGTTTGCCCATTAGTCGATGTCGTCAATTGTGTGGAGAGATGTCTTCCAAGAGGCAATGGCTACATCATTGTCGACGAGGCTCATTCTACCGGCATCGTGGGCCGAGATGGCCGCGGCCTTGTTGGCCATCTGGGGCTTGAGGACAAGATCTTTCTACGCCTCCATACATTTGGAAAGGCAATGAGCTGCTCTGGAGGTAAGTCATCACCTTAAACTTGCTGATCTAGAATCCGGCGTTTACTGACTTGGCTTTGATAGCTGCCGTTCTCTGCTCCACAATCACGCGCTCATACCTTGTCAACTATTCCCGCAGCTTCATCTACACAACCGCGCCTTCTCTTGCATTTTTACTTGCTATCAAAGCAGGGTATGACTTTTTGGTGGCTGGAAAGGCGCAGGCCTTGATCAACCATGTGCAGGAGCTCATGGCTTTTACACACGGCCAATTGACCATGCTCAACAACAGGCTTCATCCACCTGCGGATATTATTTCCATCAGCCGCAGTAATCCCGAAAGTCCGATCATCCCTATAATCACGCCGGCCCCAAGGCGTTTGGCCAAATTTTGCCAGGACCAGGGATACATGGTGCGGCCTATTGTGGCCCCCACAGTGCCATCTGGAAAGGAGAGGATCCGAATTTGCCTTCATGCTGGCAACAGCTTTGAGGAGGTTACAGGTTTAGTGGGCGTTATCGAAGCGTGGATAAGAGGCGAGATGAAGGCAAATACACTGGCCAAGTTGTAGGACTATTTATGTACGACTGTCATTCGGTGGCGGGAGGCCTGTAACATTAGAATAGATGGCATTATTCCTCAGGTGGGCACCGTCCGTCCTTGTGTCTACCTATTTGTTGCCAAGACGGCGTGTCCAATATTCCAAATTGTCTCTACCTAAAGCAAAAGCCAGCAAACTCACAAAGAACATCCAACACAACCAGCTACACTTCTGCGTCCTGAGTCACGCTGGTCTTCTCAAAGCTCTTCATCGGCTCCAGGCCCCAGCGACCAAACATGGCGCCGTCTTCATCCCAGCCGTTGCAGTCCGTAGTGAGCATCTTTTCGCCCGTAAAGATGGCATTGGCGCCAGCCATGAAGCAGAGGGCCTGTTTCTCCTCGGACATGGTCTTGCGCCCAGCGGCAATTCGGATAATGGTTGACGGCATGAGAATTCTGGCGGTCGCGATGGTACGCAGCATCGAGGGAAACTCGACCATAGGCTGGTCACCCAATGGCGTGCCCTTGATAGGGACTAGGGCGTTGACGGGGAAACTCTCAGGATGCGACGGAAGCGTAGAGACGGTGTGGAGAAGGCCAATTCTATCACTTGACTTCTCGCCCAGCCCCAAAATACCGCCACTGCACACTTTGATGCCAGCCTCTCTGACGTTCGCCAGCGTAGCAAGTCTCTCGTCGTAAGTGCGGGTAGAGATGACGCTTGGGTAGAACTCGCGACTAGTATCGACGTTGTGGTTGTATGCGGTCAGGCCAGCGCTCTTCAGCTCCTTGGCCTGTTCCGCATCAATCATGCCTAGGGTAACGCACACCTCCATGCCCATTCCGCGGACACCCTCAACCATGCTTTTGATATTCTTCAGGCTGTTTTTGCGGCCGCGCATATCGCGCCAGGCCGCGCCCATGCAGAAACGGGTGCTTCCATTGGCCTTGGCTTTAGCAGCAGCAGCAAGCACAGACTCGACGGACTCAACACGCTTGGCTTCGAGCTTGGTCCCTTTCTGGTAGCGGGTAGACTGGGCGCAGTAGGAGCAGTCTTCGGAGCAGCCGCCGGTCTTGATGTTCATGAGGGTGCAGAGTTGGACTTCGGAAGGCTTGTGGAATCGGCGGTGGACGGTGGACTTTAGTTGAAGTTAGTAATGGGAGCGACAAATGAAGCAGAAGTTAGCGAAAGCAGAAAAGAGTCAAGGTGAAACCCACCGCTTGGAATGCAAGCTCTAGCAACGGCTGGTAGTAGATTGCAGCGATTTCCTCTCGCGTCCAGTCATGGCGCAGTTCCGTGCGTGCAACAGCCTCGGCGAAAATCTTCTTTGCTTTCTCCGTACGATGAGCCTCTTTTTCAGCCGTGTTTTCGTAGACTGGTTGTTCGGTATTCGGCGCAACAGCTTCGGCAGTCAATGACGACATGTGACGGAACGAGGATGCAAGGCGTAGGGAGAGAGGACAGAAAGCCCTCGGTGTCTGGGCTGCAGCGCGAGCAGCCTGCACTGCGGCCATGCGGACACTCTGGGTAGCAATAGACCTCATGGTTTGATGTGTCCGAGAAGAAAGAGGAGGAAGGGAAAAGGCAAAGGCGAAGGCAAATATGAAGACAAAGAAGCAAAGACACTGGTTTTCGCGGTGCTAGGTTTGTGGTCTGATGTGCTACGAAGAGGGGTAATTCAAGAAGGTGCGTTTAATTGATTGCAAGGCTTTGCTTTTGCTGTGTTTCCTGATTGTTACCTTGTTCAATTTTACAAGTGCAATGTTGGACTCGGACTCGAGATTGAGCGGCGGGCTGCTTTAATGCCTGCTCATTTCTTCCCTGCTTTTTTGCTCAGCCATTCCAGGGACCTTGACTTTAGTCACCCAAGCTTCCAAGCTCCTCAACCGCAGAGCAAAGAAGGCGAAGAAAAAATAGCAACAATAATAGGATCCCATAATGAAGACATCTGATAATGATCACAGCAGGGCAGCCCCTCTCCGAGACTAGCCTCCCCCCCCCCCCCCCCCCCCCCCCCCCCCCCCCCCCCCCCCCCCTTCCCCCCCCCCCCCCCCCCCCCCCCCCCCCCCTCCCCCCCCTCCCCCCCCCCCCCCCCCCCCCCCACCCTTCTCCTAAACCCTAACGGCCGGATCAAGTCATCTCATCTCCATCTCATCTCTTGCAGCCTTGCAAATAACCTTCATCACAATCTTCGTTATCCTCCCCACCCACAGCCAGCTTTACTCCATGCCTTCTTTCTAAGCCACAACCAGTACCAGACAGGCCTCGCCCTGCCCCCCTCGCCTGTCTCGTTGTTTGTTGTTATCAATGTCAATCATATCCCCAATTGAGCCAGCGCCATCCAAACTTTATTCTCCTCCCCTCTTCCCGTCATCATCGTTGTCTCTCCTACCCCTTCTCCTTCTTCGCTTATTGCATGTTTAAGCAAGCAAGAAAACAGGTTGTGAGCTGTCTTGGAGAATGAAGCGAGGGCGAAGGAGACCAAAAAGACCAAGAAGGCCGGGAGGATAGCACGTGAAAATTAAGACAAGATAGCGGCGATGGCGGCAAGCTTGACACAACAGGAGAAAAAAGAAACGTTGGGATAAAAAGCAAAAAGTTGGCAATGCTGGAACATGAATGTCCGTCTAGACGAAAGGGAAAAAGAAAAAAACGAAGAAAGGAAGATGGATAGCCACGTTTTGCTCTCTTTTGTTGCTTTCCTGGATGTTGTTTTTTTATTTTTTTATTTTTTTACATTTTTTTAATTTTCTTTTCTCTGTGCCATGATACCTTTACACCATCTCTCTTAAACCTCCTCTTTCTTTTTTCTCTCTCTCTCCCCCCTTATTTTCCGAAAAAGAAAAGATAAAACAAAAAGAAAAAAAACGAACAAGACAAAAGGCAAAAAAGACCTTGCATTGTGTCGCAGGTCTGCCGTTTTGTTTAGTCTACCGTACCGGAACTACTGCCGTTACACCCCGCCCGTTAACGTCTCCATCAGAAAAAAACCCAACCCCAAAGCCAAGTCAAACCAATAATTCACAAGTTCCTTTTCTTCCCTCTACTAGTCTTGCCCTCTCTCCCCCCCTTGCCCTTCCTTCTTCTCTCTTTTCTTCTCCTTGTCTCCCTGTCACATCATACCATGTTCTTGCAGTATGCAGCTCCTGCAACCGCTGCTGATGTCGTTTTCCCATTTCATGATAACGCACTGAAAACGGTTGTCTATTGACACAGCTCGCTCCTATCTTTAGCCGTAGTTTTCACACTCGTCTTTATTTCCGTCTGCACTCCCCCCCTAAACATTCTCGCGCCAACTTACGATTATGCGCAGTTTTCCCAATCATTCCTCGCATGTCAACCAACCAACCAACCAACCAACCAACCAACCAACCAACAATACAACAACACAACATTTGCTTTTATTTTCCGGCTCTGCCAGAACCTTGCTTACCGGGTCACAAGAGAAAGCTTTGACCTCTTTTCTTTCTTTTTCGTTTCCCCCTCTTTTTCTCGCTCGCTCTTTTCCTCATCCTCTTCTCCTTCTTCTCAGCATCTAGCTTCTAGCTTGCCCAACTCTGTCTCTTGTTAAAGAGACGAACAGCACGAGGACAGCAACATGCACATTTTTTTCTTCTTTCTTCCAAAAAAAACAAGACCTATCAAATCTATGCGCATTAGCCTCCGATATTGCTACGTTTAGATACATACATACATCTGAATTTAGTGCCTCCAAAGATTTAATAACACTGAACGGGGGAGCCTGGAAACGATGGGTCATCTCTTTTGAACATGATCCGGTTCCAGTTTTCTTCATTTATTTAGTATTATTCCTTTCACAAGACTGCGTAGCTTTTCAGCCTGGCCAAGAAATATAAAAATGTAAGATGGAGGAGGGGTTAAGAGGCGAAGAGGCGAAGGGAAAAGAGGGGTGTACAAGTGAGAGAGATTGTCTCCTCTCTCCTCCATTCCCTTTGCCTTTGCACCTGCCCGGACGGAGATTCACAAATAGCCAGGATCTCTCATCATATACCAGATAGTGGCTTGCCGATATTTGAAAGTTGCCTGTTCGGTAGCTGAAGATATCAATGGAAGTTGCGCTTGTCTAATAGGGAATCAAAAGAACGACGACCGGCATTAGCTGCCCTTCGGGCTCATTACCCGAAGGGGAATCGCGAGGTTTCACTGCTGCTTCGCGTCGTGAGATTTAGCTCGTTCATTGAAAGCGGCTATGCTTAATATTTCTTCTTGGTCGGGATTCTACTCAACATCGCGGTGGCTGAATGCTCACCAGACCGTTTGTTCCCCAGGCAAGCAAATGAAGAACTTGAAACTCCGAAGAAGGGGGCGGGGAGGGGGTGTGGTAGCTACGCCCTAGAAGCCATGTCTTTTCAATTAGGAGAAATGCCATGGCTTTCAACTGGAGGGGGTAGGGAGGCGATGGTGGGTTCCTTTTTTATTCATCATGCTAGATTCCAATATATGCACGATATCGGAATGGCATCCCACTTTCAAGAGCAGCTGTAGCATGTTCATGTATGCCAATAAAACAAAAAACTGAAGCACGTGCACGCAAGCAGAGCAAAGAAAAAAAAAACAAATTATGAGAAAACTCCAGTCTTTCTTCTCTGCATGTTTATGTTTACCCCCAACGCCATTCCCACTGCCTTTGTTTCGAAACAAAAGTCAAGCCCACTAACGAGGACTGTTATAGAGAGAGGGTGAGAGATAGTGTGTGTGTACGATCCAGAATTTAGCCCATCTAGGAACTAAAATGCGTCTTTTGGGTGGTATAAGTACAAGTTTGTTCCGGGGTTGACAAGCAAGACAACTTTCAGCGGAAAAAAAAAAGCCACTTAGAATACTCTTAGAGATAGCAAGAGATCGACAGAACATTAGATGAAAAACATGTCAGAGCTTCTCTGGCATTTGCCTGGCTGGGTTAGCTAACTCTGATGTCTGATTTGGATGAGGGACAGACAAAATAGGATAGGGGAGGGGGGAGGGCTTCAATAGTCGAAAATCTCACAACGTATTGGGAAGTTTTATTATGACATGGGCACATCTAAACAAAGCCCCTGTGTCAAAATTAGTAGCAGCTCACTAAAAACCCTGAGCATGTTCTCCTTACTGGAAATGATGTGTCTAATTAGTACGACAAATATGGGAAATCAGATGCTCAGTTCACCCAAGTTTGGGCTGCCTCGGATGCACGGGACTAGATCTGGGAATCCCATAATATGTCTCCCAAGTCTAGTCTGGCTTCCAATGATAATGGTAGGACCAAGGCTGACGTGAGATTGTTAATGAGGGGGAAGCGGGTTATGGCGTAAGAGGAGAAGGACAAGGGGAAGAGAAAGGTGAGGAAAAGAAAACAAAAAATGAAAAAAAAAAAGTGCCACAATGTTTATCTCCAGGCCCGGTGGCCTAGGATCGAGGCGGATGGCATAGCAAAGGAAAAGGAGTGCAAATTGAGGCAATTCCTGGAAACATCCAGTTTGATTGCAGCCCATCGCTAGTTGAGAAGCGGAGCAGAGGTGACTTAGTGGTTAGCCCGGAGTCAATGCTTTGTTAGAGTTTCTAGTGCCGTTTTTAGTGCATGAATAAACTTTTAGTAAACATTTTAGTGCGGCTAGGTTGTGTCTGTGGTTATCAATGTGTAACAGGGCAAAAGTTGCACACACATGCATACATGCATGTGTAATACAATACTACTCACTCAACAACCACATCCATCCAAAGATAGCAACAAGAAACTCTCTGTATTGCACTTGTAGAAAGGAAATCTAGAAGCATAAACAGCAAGTAGAATATTCCTTGGAAATTTGTGCAGCACTTTTCATATCAAGGATGCTTGAATGAGTGCGCAGAGGATCTGTCGCCTATCAAATCATCTCATCTCAAGCCACTGAAAAAAAAAAAAAAATGAAAATGAAATGGCCTATGCGTAGAGTAGAAGGCTTACTAGAAGCTTCCCTGTCAGTGTTTGTAGCCTGGGATCTTCATGTTACTTCGGACTCATATTCTCCGAGAAGCAAAGAGAAGGAAGGGGTAGGGAAGGTCGGAAGAATGAGAAACTAAGAGTTTTTATTTGCTCTGTGCGCGTCGTGGTTGAAATGGCGACAAAGGAATTGCCCCCGGATGTCTTGAAAGCAGTGTGGTGTCGTGTCTCGAAACGATCTATGCCTCTTGCAGCCTGGGTTAACTTGACGTCCCGTGTCATTGGGAAAAAAAAAGAATAGCATTAAACGGCCTAGGGCGGCAGTGCAAGGGAATAAAAAGTGCACCAAAGTCGCCAAAAAAGAGGAAAGGAAGAACAAACGCACACACATGTCTCCTTGGCATAGAGAGACCCTGACCTCCACATGGCTAAGATAAGTACCAGTGTTGCTTGAGATGCCTTGTTGTTACCAAGGGGCAGCTTGACTCTAGATAGAAGAAGCCTTTTTAGCATTCGGTACTAAAGCCGAACATATCTGCATAGATGAATGTAGTAAACCAAAGCGTGTTCTTGACCGCCAGTTTGCGGGGACATCAGAGGGTAAGGGCCATTGCTGAGGTGACTGCCGGCCTCTACGGACATGGCAAGCAGATTGACAGAAACTTCCGGAGTGGGGCTTTGATCCCCTAGGTAGGGGCACTGTTTTGTTAACAAAGCTGTAGCGAGTTATGTGTTATGCATTGTGTATACGGTTATGGGCGTGCATACGTACCTTGGTCATGCCCCTTGATTAATGCGACCTTGTAGTATGCATCCTTCTCCTGAACCAAGTAATGATACTTTGAACACGAGAATAGAATAAGTGGAGGATGAGGGCGGCGGCAAAGTGCAACATATGGAGATGGCCAAGAAGATAAAGAGGCCGGTCGGTGATTCGCGGCTTGGGTGAGTTGGCGAGGGAAGAGGAAAACATAAAAAAGGAAACATGCACTGTCTATTCAACAAGGAACATTGGATAGGAAGTTCATGTGGTGAGAAGAGTAGTTGCCTATGTTACCGGCGTCCGTTTGTAGGGCTTAACCTAAGGAGGGCTGGGGGCCACGGCCGCACAAAGCCCAAGCTCTTTCCCATGTCCCATTGCCCGGAGTATCTCTGGCAGCATAATTCACAAGTGCCTCAATGAACCCTCCTTCCCTCCCTTACTAGCCAGCTAGGACAGTATGCTACAAGTTAAAGTGATGACAGTGACAGGCCTGTTGCAAGTTGGAACAGATCTAAGCAGCAAAACACTCTCATACAATAGGGTGGCTGACGCAAGCTGACTGCAAACCTGCTCAGACGTTTGCTTACAAAGGCGACGCCCGCAACGTGCATTTTCTTACGTGTCGGTCGGTAGAGTGTCTTTTTCATGCACGTCTCAATTTTCCGACGCTTAAAATTTTCGTTTGGACTACACACGACAAAAAGCCCCGAGCTTAAATTGTGCCAGTTCACTACTAAAGCAGTAAAAGGATGTTGCATGAAACGCAAAGTCGAGCCAAGAATTGCAACTTCGTTAGTATACTACTCTGCACAGATGCACAGAACTTGGGGCATGGTACTTTGACTGTGAACATACACATAACTGCATGGGGCCTGTAGAACCGAGTGCACTACCAGAATCAGAAACAAAGTAGTAGCAACAAGGACACCGTCTCTGGGGTTGTTTTCTTTCTTGCTTAATTCAGGCGTCGCATTGCTAACCCTGGCATGTTTTCACTTTGTCGGTGTAGGTAGCATTCAACGGTCCGATAGGGTGACTGAGCCAAATTTAGTCTAGGAGATGTTAGACTTGGCTTATTTGTGTGTCGTTTATTCTGTCGCTTGTCACGCACAAGCTCGTATCACTGCCACCGCAAAACCCCGGTATCAGAAACGGAGGGTGTGAGGGTGTAGAGAGTGCTGGAAGGCACTGTAGAGAGGACATTACAGGAGGACACTAGGGGACATTAGCGCACTGTTGCCAAAGCCAAATGCGCCGAGGCCCCTTCCGCATCTACCGAGAATCCAAGTATCGACGTCAAGCTAGAAACAGAGACTGTGGAAACGCATGGTGAGAGGCTAGGTGGAAAATGTAGATGGTCAAAGAGGGGGCTCATGTGTGGGAAGAGCAAGAGAGTGGCGATACAAATGGCTGAGAGATAGGGAGAGGGAGGGAGAAGGAGGGTAACTAAAAGGCTGTGGACAACAAGGTAACAAGCAGGGCGACAAGTGCGTGCACAGTAGGAGCGAGGATGGCTCTGTGCTGAAAGGTACCACTGCCCATGGTGAAAATTTCAGTGCAAGATGCCTACCCACATGCTTAGCCATACACAAGTCCTCAGGATCATGGCAAATGACAGCGACCAGATTGGTTGCATTGGAGACTCGAGATGAGCAGGATAATATGAGAGTGGCGGGAGAAATTGGAGTATTCAGGGCGGATCTGTACATATCCCTTGAGTGTCTGAACAGCACACCCGCCTGCTCCAGCATCTATGTGCATGTACATACATGTTCATCCGACACAACTTGCACACCAACGAGCCAATAGTTCTCCACCACCAAAGCGTTTTTTGGTTCATTGACACACGGTACACGCAGGCCCCATAGCCGTTTGGTTGAAAATGTGACTGTTGGTAGGAAGATGCATGTGCTTCTGCATGATTATTAAGGCCTACGCTATCACCAAGCCTACGATGCTGCTCCTCTATGTATTAGTTTTATGTACTATGTACTTGGCTGCTGCATATGTTGCTTGTGGCCTGTGTTTGCTGCTATGCTTGCTTTTGCTTGGAGCGATGGGAGGGGTCTTGAATTGTGAGACACGGCACAGTGTAGACTCTAGACTCCAGGCATGCTCAGCTCGGCCACCTATTGCTACTCCAGCCTCGGCTACGCACGTATCTCCGTGACTGTATTTGTATAGATATGTGTACTATATGTTGCTACGTGGTAGGCCAGTTGCACGATCTTCTAGTCCCAGAGTTTTTAAGCTGAGTCATCTCTTGGTCATTTGTGCACTGGCGAATGTTTTTCCTAGCGTGCTTATACAATGATCATTTGGTTCATGTACTCAACAGAGGCGTTTGGAGACATTGCATCAGCTGTAGAAAAAAAAAAGGCCCAAAGCTGTGCTATGTTACGCCTATACCATAGTGAACTGGCTGTAGGCAATAGAGTGAATAGGTCAAGTATGATCCTCGAAGGCTTGTGAGAGATTAATGGGGAAGTTCTGGAAGTGGCAGAGCTTAGCTGCAATTGTTGCTCTTGGCTAGAGGAGAGGGGATGCCTCCATGCTCCTAGATCAGCGTCTTGGCCGCTCTATGTAAAGCGCTTGCATCAGTAAAGCTGACGCAAACTAGTTGTATCTGCCCATAAAAAGATGCAGTTTTTGTCGTTCTCAGATCGGGTCCATTCAAGCCAATTGATGCTGCGTGATAGCCATCGCCATGCCTAGCTTTTCGGGTAACTGCCCAGTTTCGGGCAAGGCCAAGACAAGGCTGAGGTGGTCCCAAAGAGCAGGATAGGACCATGAAGCTCATAATTGGGTTTGTGTCGCTAATGTTTCCGCGTTGATGCTTCAACTATCGCCAAATTCTTGTTCCTATCATCGGTGAGCTATCCGTTTTAACACAACTCCTACCTGAGAGAAGCAAGTTAACACTTTGCAGTATGCCTACCTATAGACCACCCCTTCTTCCTGCTGCCATGACTTCTTCGAAAAGCCGCGAGTGCAGTTGCGCGTCAACGCCTAGCTCCTCAACACCTCTCCTAGCCTCTCCCGACTCCTCCAAAAGGGCAACTAACTGTCGCTGCCCCTCGCCAAATCAAACAGCCGATGGCCAGAGACAAGACTGCGATGCGCTGGAGTCATCATCCAATATGGGTTTCCCTCAAGCTAGTTTACAATCTGGGACCTACAAGACTACTGCCGAGGAGAGTGGTTCCAACTCTTCACACGAACCTCCCGATAGTGGCGACGAAAGCCATCGGCTTCTGTCTGATTGTGAATGGCGAGTTATCGCCGAGAGCGTCGGGGCCCTAACAAACGGGGAGGACGCCAAGTTGGTTCATGCAAACCAAAGTCTATGGCCAACCCGCGGCATGCCACCGGGCCTTTACCGCGACATTGTCTTTTTGAGAGCAAAATACTTTTACCTATACCATGCCATCATTACCATTCAATGGGCTGGTATGGTTCTACAGCTGTTCCTTGGCGCGTCACTGACGGCGATTGGCTCTATGAGCATCGATGATAGCACTACAATTACGTGTCTCGCGGGTGCCAACACAGTCATTGCTGGCATTTTGGCTCTTATTCACAATAGTGGACTTCCTGATCGCTACCACAACGATCGCGCCGAGTTTGTCCGCGTCGAAGACCATATCCGCAAGATTCTGGAAGGCGGAGTTGTTGAGCAGAATATGACGACACAGGATATCATTGCAAACTGTTTCGAGATGTATAAAAAGGCCAAGGAAGCTGTTTTTGTCGACAGTCCGGGATATTCGGGAAGTCCGTTTGGACATCCAACCAACAACACGCCAAGGTACATGACGTTTGTGCCTCGTGTTATGGCACCGTTGACTCCTCCTCCCAAGCCGATAGAGATCCAGACAAAGGTTCTATCCCACCACCATACTAAAAGCCCAACACGCTTACTCAATACAAAGGGAACTCGTACAATAGGGTCGTCACCGGATGCAGGCCCTACACCTACGCAACACGCAAGAGAGGACAAACGGGTCCGGGAAGCTGCGCTATTGATCTAAGTTGATTTTCGGGTGGGGGGGGGGGCTCAGGACAGGCAAAAAAGCACGAAGAGAGTACAAGGCTGGTTATTGATGCAATTTATGGCTAAACAATATGATTAATGAATATCTTTGTGAGTATCAATACAAAACATGGTAATACAAGCATTTTGTCACTCCGCCACCTTGCGGCACGTGGCTGAGAATGTACGAAGGAAGGCTGTGTGGCGTTCTGCATTCCTCTCGTCCTCTCTTCCTAGAGAAAGCTCTTATCATCTTTTTTGCTAGGGTAAAAGGAAGAACTCCACTAGTTTCGGAAGCTTCAACTTGATCTTTCCTTCTACTTGCTCTTTGTTAACGTGGCTCCACCTTAACAATCGTCTAGAAAAAGCTGTGATCAAGAACTTTGCAATTCAATTCCTTTTCCCATCCGTCTATCGTGACTTCATTTTTGGTGTGAAAGCGCGCAATTTTGTTGTCGCATCATCAAGTGCCAAAGAATGCGTGGCATTGACTGACGGGAAGCTTTTTTTTCTTTCTTATTTTCTTCGTGACTTGACTACAGCCTCGGCCTTGTCTCTTACCAACTGCCTTTTTCGCTGTAATTTACAATTGCCATCCCCCGCCATGGCCTTATCTCGTAGAGTTTCGGTAAGCCAGTCTGCTTCTGTCAGAAGAGCTTCTGCCCATGTTTGTCTGTGCCTTTTTGCCTATGCTCGTGCTCGAGTTACTCCTAGCTTTGTTTAGCTCCCTTGTGCGTCTAAGCTAACCTAGTCCATGTTTCCCCTAGAGTTACCACTACGCCCGGTTGCCAAATCCCGCGAGCATGAGGATATGTATAGCACGGCCTCGGATCCAGTCCTGGGCCGTATCCCGGGAAATACGATGTGCCCGCTCATACAGCACCGACCCGACAAACCGGCCAACTCCATCCAACGGCGTGAACCTTGAAAAATCCCTGCAATATGCCGTGGCTAGTGCGGGAGCTACCAAAATGAAGGCTATAGACTGGGAGGACTATAAGTACTTTGATGTGCGCAAGTTTGATGACTTGCCGGCTCGCGGCTTTGGCTGGAACCAACACATGATCATCAACGCCGAACTACGAGAGGCTCTTACCATGATGCTTCGCCAGTTCAAGGCCCCAATCATGTACTGTTTTGCCTACGGCTCCGGCGTATTTGCACAATCTAGCTCTGTCTCCAACATATCTGACGATGAGTTTCGTGCCGTTCACCCCAAAGCTCCCGAGGCCTTGAAGCAGACTCAAAAGTCAAACCCTAAAATGATTGACTTCATTTTTGGCGTGACCCATCCACAGCACTGGCACTCTCTCAACATGAAACAACATCCTGAGCATTACTCTGGCCTAGCCAAATTCGGCTCAGGTCTAGTAACGTCGGTGCAGGAAAATCTTGGGGCGGGTGTGTACTTCAATCCATATGTTGTGGTTAACGGTATGTTGATTAAGTATGGTGTTACTAGTATCTCTAATCTGTGCAAGGATCTCTCCACGTGGGAAAACATGTACCTAGCCGGCCGTCTGCATAAGCCTGTTAAGATTCTGCGCGACAACGCCAGTGTCCGCATAGCGAACCAGCAAAACCTCATGGCTGCCGTGCGGGCTAGCTTGCTTCTTCTGCCTGAAAACTTTACTGAGCAAGAACTATTCAACACCATTGCTGGTCTGAGCTACCTAGGGGACCCGCGTATGGTGCTACCTACTGAAAACAAGGGCAAAGTCAAGAACATTGTCTCTAACAACCTCGTCAACTTCCGCCGCTTGTATCTTCCGCTCATCAATAACCTGCCCAACATCGACTACAAGGCAAGCTCTAGCTCTACTAGCGGACTCGAGATCAGCGATTGGGCCTGGCTCGAAAGCACCGAGAATCGCTCTCTCTCCCAGGACATGGACCCTGTTCGCCGAGCCAATATGGTCCGTCGGCTTCCCTCCAGTTTCCGTGGCCGCCTATACTTCCAGTATCAAAAGCAATTTGGCATGACGCGTGCTGAGTTTAACCAATTGATGGAGGACTCGTCCGACAACACGCCGGCCGGTATTAAGAGGCCGCAGGGCAGCGACTTTGACATGCGCATTGCTCAGGATAATCCAGCGAATTTAAACAAGACTGTGCGCGACACTATAGTGCAGACTATCAAGTGGCCTAGCACAACGCAGAGTGCCAAAGGCCTGTTAACAGCTGGCTTCGCACGTACTATTAGATACATGAGCGAGAAGATGGCGAGGTATCGTGAAGGCAAGGCACAAAAGAATGGGGCCACTACTACTACTGCTACTGACTCGAGGTCCCTGAGGGAGCGGTCAAGTAATAATGAAAAAAACTAACTCGACTGCATCAGGTGAAAGGAAGCAATAGGAGCGATGGAAAGAGAAGATAAGCAAGGGGTCTTTTGTGCGGCTGACAAAATAGCGGTAGGTTGCATCTTTTCGGGGCATAGATTAATGGACTACATCACACCAGCGGCATCATCATACCGCAAACACTAGGCATCTTTTTTGCCGTCTGCCTAGCTTCTCTTCCGATTTTTATCGGCATTAGCTCCGTCCTAGACACGCTAGTACGTCATACTCGAAGCTTTAGCTTGAGCTTTTGCAAACTTGGAGATGCTGTTTTTGGCAATTCAAACTGCTCCTGGGTCTCTTTTTCTTTTTATTCCCCCCTTTTCCTCATTTTTTGCTTGCATTCGCGTTCTCAAGAGTTTACTTTGCTCGTAGCTTTCATGTAGCTTTTTTTCTTCTTCTCATGGATATACTTTTTCCTCTACCTCACCGACCACGCACTCAAGTCCTCTAGTCTCCACTGCAAGCCCCTCCCTCTCTCTTCCTAATCTCAATAATACGCTATGGACACCCGCTCTTCTACCAGCTCCATGCTCTCAGTTCCCAGCGTCATTGAGCTAAATCTAATCCCGCAAAGCCCATCTACCGCACACCACCGGCTTGCGCGTTGGCTGTACTGTCTTGTGCGGCGCGATGAGGAAGACACACGCGAGTTTGTCTGGTGCCAGCCGTGCCATAGGCGCCTGCACCCACGATTTCAGCTCCTCCTACGCTGGGCTGGGCTGTCGTGCGAGATGACCATGCTAGGCTGTGGGATATATATGACTCAGCTGTTCCATTGGAACATGATACTGACCTTGGTCGTGGTTTGTCTTCCCCTGGCTTTCAGAGTTCCCATTGCCCTGCTCTTGTTGTCACCAAGATTGCAATGTCCCGTCGTTATATTGAACATGCTAACCCTCCTGCTCACGTCAATTTATAGTCTGTCGCCGCTATTCCCTGCAGTTTCTGGGAGCTCATATGCCTCTCATCCCTCCAAATTCCGCGCTTTCAAATATGGGGTCTGGCAGTCTACGAAACCTCTATTCTAATGTTAGTCCAAATGTTTGCCTGTGGGCACTGCCTAACCCAAGTCATGGTGCCCAGTATGGCCGACTCCCAAATACTAGATTACAGCGCTTGTCGGCCATATATGGTAGGCTACTCAGTGCTCGCCATGCTAGCAGTTCTGATGCGTCTCGGCTGCTGTTTGCTTGCTTTTGGGTTGATCTCGATGATTCAACCTAGGTGAGCAGATGTTGGGTTTTTTGAATGATTTTAGATGTCATGCAGTTAGTTAATTAACCCTAAATACACATGATTTGTAGTTACACCTGGGGGGTAGCACAGGCCGTAATCGTAGCGTAATGTAGCTAGTTGAGCCCCATTTCCAGTAGACTATGATAGCCGCCTAGGGCTGCTTTTCGCTTATTATGGAGCGCGCGTCTAGGGGAGAGCGGCTATTTGATCATAGGATTCCTAACACAAGCTAGATGAAGATCTTGATTTGGTTCTATCATCTAACGAAGGGTCCTACAGCTACTAAGGCTCCTCATTGCGTATATCCCGGGAGGTCATTTTGGCCAACATGCTGAGAAGCTCGGCTACACTAGCTCCGTACAAAAGCCCGACGCCATGTATGTACACAAGGACAACCCTCCTGAGGTAAGAGAGAGCAAGGTATTCTATTTAGGTGGCCTCTTGATCCAAGGTCTTGGGAGGCTCCTGACAACGGCCTGCAACTTTGTAGGCAAAAAATGGCTGACACCTAGACTAAAGCATTGGGTATGCCATTTCCTAGAGCTGCCTTTGGGCATCCTCGACATTCTATTATTCTATTCTTGACCAGAACTTTTCATCATGCAAATTGGTGGGGCACTATAGCCGTCATGCATTTACTGCCGCTAGACAGCCTTTTTGATCGAAATTAGGACTAGTTGTCGTACGAACCCACCGTATTCTTATCCGCTTTGGTATATATTTTAGCTAGCTATATTGCCGTAGCCATGTTTAATCACCTTTTTCCTCTGTCTTCGATGTAGACCTAGTTCTTACGACGAAGAAGACAGTGCTCGCCCCATTTTCTGCGGTAAATATCCGGCACAAAGTTTAGTTCGGGGACGTATAGAATTCGTGCAAGCGGATGTGTGCGTGCAGTGTCAAGAAATTGTTGACATGTGACGATCTCCCAGTTCTCTTTATCGGAGACATAATCAGGCTCCAGAGGTGGCAGTGGGTCAGTGTTAAGTGGGTAGTGTGTGTCAACCAGAAACCCGCAGGCCTTGATGTCTGTGTACTTGGAGGGATCTTCTTGATTCAAGTCATTGAAGCCGCTGGTAGGCATCCACGTAGGCCACGCGCCAAAGCCAACATCAGCCTCAGAAAACTCTCCGGGCAACAGGCCGCGGAACTCGGAGCGGACGAACTTGGGTCGCATGTTGCGCGGCAGGAAGTAGGACGACGGAAAACGATACCATTCCTTGGCAAAGCAGACAAATTCTCCAGGCTGGCCGATGCCTTCATTGTGAAGAGCACCAGTGCCAAGTGGCGCGTATATTTCCATGGGAGCTGCGTAGGCGCTGTATATGCCGTAGATGCGCATGACGCTCACGTTGATGGAGAGTAAGAAGGCAGCCACAACTCCTAAAGCCTTGATCTTGGCTGGGATCAGAGCGAATATGCCCTTGGGGTTCCCAGAGATAGAGAGCACCATGTGAGTAGTCATGGCAGCATTGAGAACAAGGAGCGGATAAGCAGGATACATAAAACGCTCCTCCTTGTGGGGCTGCAGAGTAAAAATCCCCAGCCACATGTAAAAGGGAGTCATGAAAACCAGAGTCCGCAGGCCGCTTTGAACACCACCAACCGAAGGCCAGAAAAGTTTGTGAAGGGCAAACACGGGGAAGCAAGCCAGGGCAAGAACAAACCAAATGTTGAAGTTCAACAGCAGGTTCTTGATGTAAAAGTTCCATGGCTCAGTGCCATACAAGTCGGGACCACCAGAAGACGAGAAGATGTTGTACTTGACAATGTTCCATGGCAAAACAAACAGCTCGCGATAAAAGAACCAGTTTATGGAGGTATCAAGTCCCTATAGCACCAGGTGTTAGTAACACAAATGCTCATAAAACACGGCAGTAGCTATGGGGTGACTTACAACAAGCAAGACGGTAGAAACAGCACCACGAACTAGACGAAGGAAGGTTTGGTAAATCTCTGCCTGGCTAGAAATGACAGCTAGAACGAGCTCTTCAGCAATGAAAGGTACCATTAACGCATACGCAAAGGGCCAACCAAAAACGGCACCAATGGCGAACCAAAACATTCCCTGGGACGTGTGCAAACCACCACGCCAGTTCATGAACGAGTTGGTGCCCAAGATAGTCGTGTACATGGCGAAGCTGCTCGGCAAAAATGCCGTCGCAGCATGAAAGTAGCCCGGAGAGAATACAGAGGCAATCACGTATATAATGCCCACACGGCCATTGAGTGTAAGCGTGATAGTACGGTAGAAGATTGTCTGGGTCAAGGCGTAAACGAAGCACAAGGCATAGCGAACAAAGTAGAACTCAGCGACCTAAAAGTTCGGGGGTATTAGAGCTTCGTTTTGTTCATCTATAGCTGAAGCCGGCCAACCCTACCTTGGTGGGGAAAGGCATGATGCGACGGAAGTTGGACACAATAGTGTGCATAAAGATATAGCCCCAGTCACGGATGGCAAACTCGGGTGAGTACTCCCAAGTCTGTAAGCCATAGCCATGCGAGAGATAGTGGGCAGGCTCCCAATAATTGAAGGTCTCATCACAGTCGGCAATCGGCGAGTAGAGGGCTGAGACAGCAGCGGAGGCGAGGAAGAAGTAGAATGCGCTGATGGGCTTAATAGGGAAGGGGCTTGGTCTGCAGAGGAGGAGGAACAGTGAGTATTAGCGATCAAGATCTTGTACGTTGCTAGTTCGTTTTTTTCCCGGCTGCTAGAACCTTTGATTCCTCGATTACAACACACATCTTCTTCTTCTTTGCATGATGCGCATCTGGATGCACGTATTCCCGCTTGACGGGATTTGGAGTGGCTGGATTTGTCATTCTTCTGTGATAATATCGACGAGACCAATTTTGGGCGACGATTGGACCAATCTGATAGAAAGAGCGAGATATCAGAGCAGAAATCTCGCAATGTCAGCCAACAGAAATACAGAAGGAGCTGACCAGAAGATCTTGTTGAGAACAAAGTTGGTTGAGGTGAAGCTGGCAATCAAATGCTCACGGGAGGGGTGGCGATAGGGCAGAATGGGCCATTTATCTTATCGATAAGAGATAACACTGATAACAAAAAAGTTGGTCTGATAACAACTTTTTTGTTCGGTTTCCCTGTCAATACACCAACAAAACTTTGCGCTCTTCACTTTCCACAGTACATACCCAAGTTTTCTTTCCTTTCGGCTGTGAGAATACTTCTGCTTTAATCGTATTCAAACGATTTACTTGCTAGGCGCCTTCTGATTGATATATATTCCCTCATCTTCCTCCACGCTCCTCCTATTCCCTCCGTACAGGATGTCTGGCATTCCCGGTCTTGGGGCTCCCGCCAGCCTCCCAGCCCCTACACCACACGAAAATGACGGCGGTGACACCCAGATGGCCGACGACCCCGCCCCTCCTGCCAGCACGACCGGCCATGTGGATGCTCCTGTCGAGATCCCAATCACTAGTGCACTAGAGGCGATGCTAAACGACTATGAGCCCTTGCCGGCCGCTACAACCCAGGCTCCGCAAAACACGCCTTCTCTAGCCGTACCAGTATCTGCCGCTCCTTTAACTAGTAGCTCTGGAACTGGCGATGCGATGGACATCTCTCAGGAACCTGCTCTGGCCGCCTCCGGTACATCCCACACTACTGTTACTGCTTCTGCCTCTACTGAAATTTCTACGGCACATGAGGCCCGGGCCGAAGACAAGAGCGAGGGCGGCGAGGGCAAGAGCGAGGCTGAAGATGAGAACAACAAAGATGAGCATCCAGAGTGGGAAATCGACTCCAACCCATACCAATCGTCCTCCGATTCCTCTAGTGATAGCGACAGCGACAGCGATGATGACTCGGAAGATGAAAAGTATGAACTCTTAGGCATCGAGGAGACGGCACGTATCCTCATGAAAGCTGAGGGTGACTCTGACGATGAGGGCGAAAGCTCTGGCAAGGCAGGCAGACAGATGCGGACTAAGAACGAAATCGACGAGCAGTATGCGCCTCGACCTGATGTCGTCATCACACCTGACATGAAGATTGAGCCACTAGGCTTAGTCGAGCACGTGGTTGACAACACGTTAGTTTTGCGGGGCTTCACTCCCGCAGAGTACCAAGTGCTTGACAGCGGCTCGGTGCTGTGCCTGGCGGATCGCCGTGTCATTGGCAGTATCTCAGAGCCTCTTGGCAAGGTGCAGCAGCCCATGTACCTTGTTGGCTTCCAGCGAGCCGAGGAAATCCAGGAGTTCAACTTGACGCCTGGAACAAAGCTGTATTATTCAGTGGCTCATGCCAACTACGTCTTCACATCCGCACTCAAGAACGTCAAGGGCTCTGACGCCTCCAACATCCACGACGAGGAAGCCGGTGCCGATGAGCTCGAGTTTTCCGATGATGAGAAGGAGGCTGCGCACAAACGCATGAAGAAGCAGAAGCGTCGTGAGAAGAACATCGCCAAGAGCGGCGGGGAGTTGTCGGCCTCAGGCCTACACAACGAAGTCAAGCATGATTCCAAGCCAAAGCAAAACAGCGCGCTCGACTACGATGGCGATGGCGCCTACCGCCGTTTAACACGCCCGCCTGGATTTGGAACTGGCACTGGCCAGTCCTACCAGCCATCGCATACCGATGACTTCAAGCCTCGGGATTCTGGCAATGTCTACGGAGGCCATCGTGGTCGTGGATCTAGTTATCGTGGCGGTGGAAGTGGCGCTCGTGGTGGCAGGGGCAACCACCAAGGGTCTTGGGAACCAAGCCATCCCCAGCCTCCGGTGCACCACCAAGGACATTATGTTCAACCGCCCTTACAGCCACAGCCACCGCAGTACAGAACGCCTAGTAGTGCATATCAACCCGCACCATACACTGCTCCCAATGCATCAGCAGCTTTCTATGCACCACAAGCTCCAAGTCCATCATCATTGGGCAACACGGGCATGAATCTGTTTAGTCGGTTCCCCGCGCCTCCACCACCGCCGCCTCCCAACACAAATCCCACTGCATTCATGTCCACACAGCAGCTCACTGCGGCTGTTGCTGCACTAACTGCAGCCGGCATGCCCCATCCGCCCGCGATGCCTTTTACGATGCCACCCATGCCCAATCAGCAGCAGCAGCAGCAGCAGCAGCAGCAGCAAACACAGCAGCAGACACAGCAACAAACTCAACAGCAACAGGCAGCGGCATTGGCAGCCCTTAACCCCGTCCTATTGCAACTGGTGATGCAACAAGCGGCAGCACAAAATTCAGGGCATCAGAATCAGGGGTCTGGGGGTCCTGGAGGCCCTGGAGGGGGCTATCAGTGAGACAAGAAATGTAGCAGGTGGGTTTATGATAAAAGTTCAGAGTCTTGGTTTGTCATCTCAATTTTCGTATACAAACGCTATAAAATACCACAAGAGAGGCTTTTTTGTTGTCTTCCTCAATCCACACGGAGTTGATCGCAAGGTACGATTCTTTAGTTTGCATGTCTTGCCCGCAGTGTTCGTGTCCTACGGAGAGGTCGGGCTCTTCATCATTCTTGTGGTGCGTTTCTCTGGCTCCTTCGTATACCAGAGTTGTAGCAGCGGACGAGCCCTCTCAATGAGGCGAGTGATCGACGGCCGACATCTTGAAAGTGGCTGATTTGCAGATCTCCCACACATACGGCATCAATCCCGTTGGCGTGCTTTTTTTTTTCAAAGAGGCGACAATGCCGACATCGATCTGCATCCTGCAAAATGTACGTTGTAAGAGGAGAAGCGTAGAGACACATGTATGTATCACTGTTATGTATCATCACTTAATTACTCATCAACGCCAAAAACCCCTCAGATGATAGCCTCCCGCCATTTCCTTGCTTCCCTTGCTACCCGAGGAACCAGACTTCTTCCACTAGTTCTGACATTTCCGGTCCTGGGAACAATGAATCAATCTAGACGATCGAAATTTCCTAGTCACAAGCTAAGACTCAGAAAAAGGCAGTAGAGTACCTGGCCCGCCTTGACCTCAACGTTGCACTGAAATATCAACTTTTGCTTAAGCTCCGAAACGAACGGCCGTGAACATCACATATAGGTGCTAAAGAAATGGGGAGGGGGAAGTTTCTGCTTGCCATGAGCCAGAGCAAAAAGCTGAAAAAGAATGGCCAGCCTAGGCTAAGCCTGGACAAGGACAGGTCATGCTAGAGAGACCAGGAAAAATAGCAGGGGAAATTCCAATCAGGAGCGAAGCGAGACAGTCAAGCTGCAAGGGCCCTGTCATGACGGAGTAGAAGAAGAGAGGCTTGAGCTCCCCCTTCCCCCTTCTTCCTCTCCTTCTTCCTCAAACTCTTTGAGGGCTAAATTGCCAAGCAGGCAGAGCATTCAATAGGCAGGTTTTCTTGTTTCTAGTGCACGCCATGTGTAGAAAACAAGGGTATGCATATGGCGTGTTTTGTTTCGGATTTGCAACAAGGACCAGCGCTGTAGTGCGTTGTCATCGTCAGAGAAATCCACAAATGTGCTACTGTCGGGTGCTAATCACAATCAGTGGCCTATCATCTGGACAATTGAGTCCCATTCGATTTGCTTGTCTTGGACACGGCAAACAAAAAGCCAACTTAGGGAGCGGAGCGTCTGTCGGGAAAGGAATGTTGTTTTCCTTGCTACAAGAAGCCCGGGCCCTGGATGAAAGCAATTTAGTAGATGACTAGATCACGGACAGCCAGAAGGCTGTGGCCTCGGTGCTGGCATGAATTATCGCATCAGGTTGATGGAGCCTGATTCCGCCATGATCAACCTGAAGCTTTTCCAGGGGCGCGGTTCAGCATGATGAAGAGCAAAGTTTTATGATTGGC
Organism: Ceratocystis ficicola; assembly: GCA_038407015.1. Classification (NCBI taxonomy): domain Eukaryota; kingdom Fungi; phylum Ascomycota; class Sordariomycetes; order Microascales; family Ceratocystidaceae; genus Ceratocystis; species Ceratocystis ficicola. Next base: position 68,535 of record JAZBQP010000044.1, on the reverse strand, counting down.
ACATAAAGCTACCGCCGTCGTCATTATCATCATCGCCTGTTTTTCCATGCCCTTTTCTCCCTTGTAGATTTTTCCAGTTTCTCTCTGTTCTGGGATGTTGTAGCTGCTGGCAGGAGCCAGATGACATGCCAATATTAGCCGACACAGTACTCATATCCCCCCTAAAAGAGGCGTTTGTGAATTAATGACATGAGTCTAAGCCATTTGTCTTGCTCCTTGAGCAGCAGTGCCGATGTCCATAGTCCAGGAAGCAAAAGGGGCTGGCAATGTAAACAACAGGACCTGAGATGCAGCCTGTTGGTCATTCATGTTGTAACAGCTATTCCACCCCAGATCACCAAGGGGCATTTTAGAAGTGTGAGGCAATGAAGCGACCACTGATGTGCTTGGTTAACCAGAGACATAGCATAAACTCTAGTCGAAGTACTGCGTCACGTCAGATGCGACGAGCGACGAGCGACGAAGGCCCTTTAAGGCCAGGAGTCGCAAAGAATGAAACGAAGAACATGTGCTCTCGGAGAAGAACAAAAAGCGGACTCTGCAAGGATGTCGAGAAACTCACACAACCCATATGGTCACGTGACGACATGACACTATGATGATGTCTTGCTCACCGAGCGCTACGATTAAGATGATCAAGTGTGTGGTGATATGTGTTTATAATATTTTTTTTCTATTGGTTACGCACGCTTTTGTTTCGGATTTGCAACAGAAGATGTCAGTGAACACGGCTGTTCTCCTGTTGAGCAGCCCCGGACCCTGGGGTGCAAGCAGACCCTAGCAATTTGCATTTCTGCTGTCCCCGCAATATCAAAGTGTGTGAATGGTAACAGAATACGAGACGAGCCACGGCTCTACTAGGGCTTGCAATAGCCAGCCGGCATCTGCGGGCAGCTGGCAGAGATGGTGTTCGCCCACAAAACCACGTACATTAGAGAAACTAGCGGACACGGCATCGTTGGAAAGGTGCACCAAAAGAACGGAGGGTCCAAGGCACGCAGGAACAGAAGCATGAAAGAAACACCATCGGTTATTCCACTTTCTAGGCGAAACACACGTAAGAAGAGCATCAAAAAGCAGGCGCACGGTGAGCGGCGTGGCCTGCTCCTGTATAGATGTATAGAGAGAAAATAAAAACAAAAGTGGACATGTGAAACATGCGATAGGCCCACGTTTTTGTTTTCTTTATTTTGTTTTAATTTTATTTTTTTCACTTGGCCTCACCAAAACTGATGGGAGATGAAGAGAGATGAGAGCAGGGCTGGAGGAGCCAAACTAGAGGAACAGATATAACCAAAATGCAGCAGGCCTAAAATTAATCAACGACGCGCCAGGCTCTAGCTATTAGAGTCATGCAATGCACCGGCTTCTCATTGTGCGCTTCATGATGGCAGCAGCCGGAGGCCAGTACTACGCTTTTGGATGCGCCCAAGCCACATGCAACTAGCACATGATCGCCATCCTGCACTCCAGGCGCCTTAGGGCAAGCCTGCAAGTGAAAAGCGCACCACTTCTTCGGTGCCTGTTTGGGTCGCCTGGTCTTTGTTCAGCCCGTCGCTGTCACAAGCACCTGCCGGGAAAGGTGCAGGTTAAGAGAGACAAGCAACAAGTGGACAAACAACTTGAGAAGAACGAAAAAGTGACTGCGAGCACGGGGCAGGAGAAGGGGCCAGCCGCGCAGAAATGACAAGTAATAGCGTATGTACATTAGAGAGCAGCGAGAGAGAGAGAGAGGGCAGTCCGCTAGGTGCCATGGCCAACAGCGACGCAGGTACCAGGAACAGCCAGAACTCGCTTTGATCTGAAACAGGCTAAGGGAGCACAGCCAGTGTGCAGAGTCCATACGGACAAATCCGTGGCATAGGCTGAGCCGCACTCATAACATAGACTAGATAGCGAATTATTCGCGATGAAAAGATGAGCAATCTGAGGAAGAAAGTACGAAAGGACAAGAAGAAAAGAAAGAGACCGTCATCTGTCAAGCCAGTGGGCGATCCGGTTCAGCATCAAAGTCCGCTGCTGTCACTGATAGAAGTGCTTAGGGCTGTTTCGGCCAATTAGGGGCGACTTGTTCCTGAATGTGGGGCCGTGTAGCTGATGCCCCGTTGCAGAAGTGGGAGTAGTAGTACTACTTGGTGCCTTAATATCCATGTTGATTTTTGACCCTGTCTGTGTGTTGTTTGTATCTCTACAAGTTGAACAAGCTGCCAGCTAGAGCAAGCGCTAACTCCTGCTAGCAGCAGCACTAGAACCCAGCAAACGAAGATTGGGAGCTTTGTAAAATGACGATGCAGCCATGGGATGGATGGATTCAAGCTTTCTTAGTGCAGGCTTATTCATAGGCATCATGATCGAAATGCGCAACTGGCGTGCAATGTCCTGTGCCTGCGAATTTTCTCTGGTTGAGTGCATTCTCAGTAACCGCTGTAGATCACAATGTGCTTGGTTGCACTGAGGCACAAAAGAAAAAAGAGCCCGACAGTAGTTTGCAGTCAATATGCAGCCAGGGTTGCAGGCCTGGGGCTCCTTAGAGTCCGCCGAGCTCCTTCTGAGTCCTCCAGTGCTACGTACAGTCTTTTTGGTGCAATGGAAAACTAGGGAAAGATGCCCTTGTTTCTACTTCTACTTGTCACGGCCTCGGGGGTTTGGCCTGTGACTTGGTGAGCCGTGTTGTCTGGGGATGCAGGCAAGGCCAGCGAAAAGAGCACAAAAAACCCTGGAGGCACCTAGCAAGTTAGAGATAGGGGGAGGGGAGCTTGCAAGACAAAAAACGGAAGCGAGATCCGGGGTGCAGACTTGACAAACAACGGGGAAGCACAGCACAGCCTATGCTAAAGCAGTGTATGCTATGTCTGTGTCGTCACATGCAGAAAGCCGGAGTGGGAGAGATGACATCAATGCTATGGGCAAACTGCAAAGAAGCGACGCTCTGGTGGCCAAGCCCACCTGCGCCCATAGGTGTGTAGTGTGTCTGTATGTAATGCAAGACAAGTCTTAGAACAAAGAAATGCTGCAAATAGTCTTTCTCGTCATAGGCTGGCTTGACAACCTAATTTCCCTTATGGCCGTATTGCATTTGCGTGGGGCGTTACATTACATCACTTGGCTCGCCCGCGGCTCGGGGCCCAGTAGGGCTTTAGCGGGGCCTCAGTAAGAAGGGGTTAAGAGCAAGAGAGAGAGAGAGAGAGAGAGAGACAGAGCGACAGGGCAAAGGTGCGCAGAGGGGAGAAAACGAGGGGAAAAACAAAAAGGACACAGAGGAGAGACACAAAGGGCAGTGGCTAGCATGGCCCAGCCCGGCACTTAACTGAGGTACGTAAGGATAAAAGGTTGTTTCGCACAAGTGGGGAGTGGAGAGGAATAAGAGAAACAGAAGCCCTAAGAGCTTAATGCACGTTATGAAGATGCAACTGTGTAAGGGGGGAGAAACAAATTCACGGGCAAAAAGTCTTGGCTGGCGGTGGGTATTAGTTTGAGATAGGATAGCATGGCAAGGTACGGGATAGTGAAGGGTCGGCGTGCGGGTTACGGTTGACGTGAATGTGGATGCTGTTGTGGGTGCTATAGACGTGTTACAAACAAAGAACAAGGGTGAGATATAAATGTGTACCACAGCGTAACGTGGGGTGAGCATACCACATATAGAGAGTGTATAGAATGGGACTTTATTGCTGGGCAATCTGGGCAGGGCATGCTACATAACAGTATGCACAATGCAATGGAACAAGCTGGAAGCTTAGCTTAGCATTCTCCGCTTTTCTCCTTTTCCCGTCTTGCTCAGGCCTGACACCTCATGTTTCTGGTTCTGCCTTGATGAGAGAATTGTTAGGCTATAGGGCAGCATGCCCAGGGACCACAGGGCGACAAGGAACCAAGAACGGCCTTAGCTTCTGGAAGTTTCTTGGAGGAGGGCCAGACTGTGAAGGGCGGCCCCAAGACGAAGAGGCCAGCCAAGCCATAGCGAAGAGCAGCGAAGGCAACAAAGGAGGAAAACATACGAGGTGGGACTGGGAGGCTCATGGGAGGGGAGGCAAGAGAGAGGCATGTCGGTGCTTGTGCTCTGTTTATGCGGACACGCGTGGTTGGGGTGGGCGGGCTTTGCTGGTTGTTTTTTTCTTGGGATGGGATTGTGTGCATTTCTAATATTGCTGCAAAGGGCGGACTTCATGTTATCGCAGAGCACCGGCCGGAGAGCGCGCGTGCGTTGAGGAGGGGAGTGCATGTGCGCGGGGATGGTGAAGGGCTGGTAACTGCCGTTTGGATTTCTCACAGTACCCTTGTAGCTTTGCACAGCTAAATCCACACAAGTGCGACTGCTGGCAAGAACATACGGCTGCACTTTCTGTGCTATAGCAGCGCCCATCGGCAGCAAATGCCCCTGCAAAAAGGAGGCAGGAGGCAGGAGGCAGGAGGCAGGAGTAATAAAGAAGAAGAGAAAAAAAAAAGACAGAAGCGGACAGCTGGCGAGAGCAGGCCGGAGCCACTGTTTTTCGCTGTCTTATTTTTGTGTGGTGGGGTGGTGATGAAACTTTTTCCCTCTTTCCTTCTATCTTCGCCGGTCTTTGTCTTTACCACACGCTACATAGAGTTATTTCCTTTGTGTCTCTCTTTTGACTCTTCTGCCACGCTATGCCGTCATCGTCTCCGTGGTTGCCATTCTTTTTAGTTAATCCTCTGAGGCGCGGCTCTATTTTTGCGCTCGCTTCTTATTTTCTTTTGCACTCTGGAAACTTGGTTTATATGTTCTGTTTATATACTGTGCTTTTCATGCGACACAATGCATTACTCTTCGATTCAAGAGGCCGTGGCCCCAGATTGGCACCCCCCTCGCTCCTCTGCCTGCTCCTTTGGCCGCAGGTGGTGGAGGGGAGGTGGGTCTTGCTCCAACCCCAAAATTCTCACCCATCACTATCGCAATCAGCACCAGAACCCTCGCTTTCCTCCCAGCCCTGTCCCTGGCCAAAGCACCCTGTATGGGCCCCTGCCCCACCCCTGGTCCTTCTGGTTGCTCTCTCGGATCATCCTCACCCTCGCCCACCACAGCATCCACTTGCTTTTTTCTGTCTATTTTATTTCTTTTTTATCGCAGTCTCTTATTTTCCTTCTTTGTTTCTTCCTGTCTTTTATATATTGTCTATCCTTTTCTTTCCGCCCTGTCATTCTTCATATCTTTCCTTGTCTTCGACTTGTTTTAATTCTTGTGTGTTTGCTCTTTTCCTTCTTTGCTTCGGTAATACCTTTGTTGGTCGGCTCGAACCAAGTCTACCGCCATCACCAACTTGTTACGTTACTCCCGCTCCCTTGTGTCGTGCGGACTTGCTTGCTCTAGCTGGCTTCCTGCTGCTCTAGCTGGCTTCCTACTGCTCTACCGCGCTCTCCTCTCTTGCGTATAGAGCCTGCCTCCCTTTCATTCTTGCTGGCATCATCTTTGGCTCTTTCCGGCGTTTCCTCCCGTAGTCTGATAAGCTACACAATGCGCTTGCCGGTACCTGCTGTCCTCCAGCGTGGCATCCTTCCAACCAACTACGACAGTGTCCAGACATCCACTTTGACCTCGCTCACTACGACATCTACTTCATTATATTCTCTCACTCGCCCTACCGCCAACATGAACTCCTTCGATTTGCGCGCAGAATCCGACTCAGGCTTGGCTGTCGATGATCAAAGTGTAAGCTTCTATTCTATGTCGCCCTGATGCTCTGGTCTGTCTCTAACACACCCTTTAGAGCAGTGATGTCCCCTCGTCTATAGTCCCTACGTCTGTAAACGAGCTGGCGGGTCTTCCTTCTCAGATAACTGAGATCGAGGGCTCTTTAGCAGATAGCACTGCTGGTCTGGCACTAGCCGGTACAATCGCTACCCCAGCCTCCACAGCTACCAACTCCGCTACTGCTTCGCAAACTGAAGCTGTCTCGACATCCAGCGCTACTGATTCGGACTCGGGCTCTGACTCCGGCCTGACGAGCGCCGGCGTTGCTGGCATTGTCATCGGTCTCTTGGGCTTGATCCTTGTTGTTGGACTGGGCGCCTACTTTTTCCTAGAACACAAGAAGAAGCAGGCCCAGCGCAAGAGACTTATGGATGAGAAGCCTGATTTCCTCACGTCTATGAACCCTAACGGCTCTGCTCCCATCCGGCCTGCTCCCCCTACCGGCCCCGGTAGCAGCCTTCGCAACACCTCCGGCTCTGGTCCTAGTGTGCCTCTGAAGGATGTTGCCGCTGCTAGCCCCTCTGACTCTACTCCTTCATCTGCCAACCCTGATTCCACTAGCCTGCGTGAATCTCGGACTGAGACCAATGCTGCAAACCCCTTTGGTGCCAATGCTGAAAAGATTAATGTTGTTGAGTCACAGAACCCCTTCTCTGATGGGGACAATGCTCAGCCTGAATCCAATGTGTCTGATTCTAAGGATGCAACTGCCACTACCACTTCCGAAGCTAATGATGCCTCTGCGGCCCCTGCCCTGACGCGCCAGGCTTCTCGCCGCCATGACACTAGCAAGCTTGATCTGACTCTGCCCGTCAACAAGGGCCTTCCCGGACCGCCTAGCCCTACCGGAAGCGACTACAGCGTGAATATGATTCCCGATGGCCAAGAGCCTCCTCAGACCGAAGGCGCTGCTGCTATTGCTGCTGCTGGAGGCCCTGCCATGTCTGTTGTGCATCGCGTTAAGCTTGACTTTACGCCGTCTATGAAGGACGAGATGGAGCTGCAGACCGGCCAGCTGGTGCGCCTGCTGCATGAGTACGACGATGGTTGGGTTCTGTGCATCCGTCTTGATCGCTCACAGCAGGGTGTCGTCCCCCGGACGTGCCTGTCGGATCAGCCCGTCAAGCCGCGCGCATCTACCGGCAAGCCCCCTGTTTCCATGAACAACTTTGTTCTCCCTGTACCTGAAGACAGCCGCAGTCCATCACCTGGCCATGCCTACTAAATGGCGACATTGTCTGTGAATTCTTTCATTAATGAGTTTTTATTTATTTTTTTTGCTTTTGTTTCTTGGGCGGCGTCTTAGGGCTGTGGCATCTGCAAAAGAATGGGTTGTCCCCAACAGGCTTTTGCGGCCTACTTTGGGTTTACTGGCATGGGATATCTGGGGACATGGTCTTTCGTTTTTTCACCTCTGTTTTCCGGGGTGTGATTTCTTTTTTTCCTTTCTTTCTTTTTCTTGGTACAGCGGGCGTTCTGGTTTCTTTTCTTTGTCATCATTGCCTCTACCTCTGGACCCAAAGGTCTTCAGTTGGGTAGCTTGTGCTCTACATCATACACTCGCTATATTCCCCCAAGGGTCTCCCCAGACCCATATCCTGCAATCTAGTTATACTTGATATAAACGACGCGCCTAATTCACTAGCCGCTCTAACATGAAATTAATCTTGATATATTCTCGCATCTTGAGAGCTCGCGTGGTCTAATGTACGTCCGTGTCTATTTGTGTGACCTGTTCGTGCGAAATATAACTGAATGGAACTGCATGTTTTACAAGATACAGGCTGCTTGTGTGCTACGCTCATTTGATTTGAGTATGACGTTACAAACGCCACATAAGAGAGATGTGCTTATTTCTATGAACTAGTTAAAATGAGTAGACTCCTTTAAAAACGAACACATGCTACCATCTAACACAGCAGCACTACACTACACTAGACCACGCAACGCCACAGTAAATCACGCTCATATCCACTTTGTTTTTAAAAAATCTTGTTCATGGCCTGATGCGCCAACTCCACGCCCAAGAACGTCGCCGCATTTGCCGGCACCGCACGTGCTAGTGCCGGCCCAAAGCCAGGGAAAAACGCCTTATACCCGCCCTTGGCGAACAGCTCGCGCACAACACTGCTAATTGTAGCATTGCCCTCGGCTGTCTGCAGCCGACTCTTGACAGTGTCAATGGGAAACACGGGAACCCACATGGCGACGCCGGCTGAGGCGCCAGCCACGGTGATGGCGCCCAGCGAAAGGTCGCCGGTCGGCTTACCCGCACTATCGGTAGGCGTCAACCGTCGCTTGATGATCTCGTACGTGGCAAAGTACGCGGCACTGCCGGGCCCGTCACGCGCCAGTGTCGCAGCGCTTCCGCGGAATACACTTCGTAGGCCCCCCTCGCGATACAGTTGACGCACGACGTCAAGACCGCCGGAGTACTTGGGCTTTTCGCCGGGAGCGAGTGTTCGCTGGCCCTGAACTTGCAGGATGACTTTGACTCGCTCAAAGGGCGCGGTGATGGCGGTCATTGGCACGGCGGAGAAAAAGCCGGCTGCAGAGATTTGCGCGATCGTGAGTGAGCCGTCGGTGTTGGAAGGGAGCGCATGGCGGACGAGGTCTTTGCCGAGGTCGTAGCCCCAGAAAGAGACAGCGACTATACAATAGAAGCAGACAGGTCAGCAGTTAGCATGAGGTAAACTGCAAGCCACGAAGGCCAAAGTAACCGAAGAAACCAGTAGGAAATGGGGAGAACTCACACATAGGAGTCACGCCAACCAGTGGCGCACTGACTCCGGCATACAGTCCACGGCGAAGCCCATCCTTCGCTACACTTTTCTTCACCACGTCGATAGCTCCGCTGTAAACACCGCGCTCAGCTGTTTGCAAGCGCACTTTTACCAAGTCGAACGGGTGGCCGACAACAACAGCACACACGCCACCAAAGCCACCAGCGACAAACGAGCGCACCTGGGCTAGAAGTGCAGACTCGGCAGGAGCTGCGGCGGAGGGTTCCTTGGTTGAAGAGGCAGTCATTATGCGCTGCGTGTGTGCGAGAGAAAGAGAGTAGCTGTCTTGGTTGCGTCGACAGAGATCGAAGAGCGGTCTCGAGAGATTGAGCGGAGCGAAGCGGAGGCAAAAACGGAGAACGCCGTGAAAAGATTTCTTGTGTTCTAAAAGAGGGAAAAAAAAAAAGAGCGAGGAAAATAAAGAGGAGAGAGGGGAAGGAGAAAAGGTCACGAATGGCAAAAGTGGGCTATGATGCAATCAATCAAGGTGAATAAGGAAAGGCGGCAAGCTTTCGGTCGGTTGTGCGCTCGGCACGCGGTTGTTGCGACCCCAGGATTTTCTTCCTTCCTTTCAGGGAAGCTACCAGCAATTGACGTTTGCAGCAAAAGTAAAGAACAAAAAGAAACTGGCCAAAAATCGGAATATTGCTGAGGGCAAACAAGAAGCGAGGGAGCCGAGGGCGGGAGAGAGAATGAAAAAAAAAAAAATTCAAAGAAGAGCAATAGACAAGAGTCTTTCTGTGGCCTTATCAAGGGAATGGGAAAAAGGAAACTACCAAAAGAACAGGACGAGAATCTTGAAGCTTCCCTCCTTCCTGTTTGAGCTTCACGGCTAAGGCTTGCCTTGCCCTTCTCTTTCCACTTCTTTTTTGGCTTGTGACAGCAAGCAAAACTAAGACCGCCCAAAACTAGACAAGGGCCCCATCCCCATGACTCTTTTTTTAGCCTGCCTTCCAAAAGTTACCTCCTTCCCTTCCTCCTTTCTTGTCGTCTTTGTTCAGCCCCACCTCGCAGAGCCCCTCGCTCTCCAGCTTTTGGGCCCCACATCTACCTTCGTGTGAATGGCCTTTGGGGTGCCTACATGATTGTCGCGTTATCTTTGCTGATTTTTTTTCGGAGAGGGCACTACACGCTTTGAAGAAAAAGGAAGCTGGATGTGAATGGATGGACAAACGGAGAAAGGATAGTAGCTATGGAGGTAGACAGGTAAAGGAAATGGAACCCTGGACGCAAAATCGATCACACGCCCGCCCAGCTCCCCGTCTCGTTTGCCGTGCTCTAGACCTCGGTTCAGACAAACCTAACACACAAATGAACCCTCACTCAACTCAATTACTTGGCAAAAATAGGAGACCTCCCCACATTGCATCTTACACACACCAGTTGCTGCGGTAGCGACCTTTTTTTATTTGATGTAAACCTCTAACATGTGGGGAAAGTAGGGGTTGGGATTTAGAAATAAGTAGATGCTTCGTAATCAATTAGGACCAAGAGAAGAGATATGATTTACTAGCTAATTCATGTTAACAAACTTCCAATTACGCCTGAAAAGATATTAAATAAAATACCCTTCAGCAAAAGAAACGCAAAAAATGGCTATGAGCGCAGAGAAAGAAACAACGTGGGAATCAAAAGAACATGCTGAGTGGTGTATGTGTATGTGCGTGTGCTGTGTTTATCTGTTATATGGTGTTGTGTTTTTGTCGTAGGAGGGGCAGGGGAGGGAGAGGAGACTACGTTTCCAGGCGTTATCGATATTGTTACAGGCCCGTCCCCTCACACACGTTAGGCGGCGATGTGCTCATCATCATGAGCCAGGAGCGCCCCACATGCGACTCGTCGAAATGCGCGAGCGAATCACGGGCTCAACGTTACCCGACGTATCGCCAAAGAAAGGCGAAATGAGAGGTTCGCGAATAGGCGATCCCATAGGCGAGTGGATGGGCGACCGCACGGGGGAGTTGCCGAGCCGCGACGCCCGGCTAGCCAGCGTCGATGTAGAATTCATGTTTGTGGTAGCAGTCTCGGAGAACGAGGTCAACGAGATTTCAAAGCTAGGCAGTGCATTCGTTGTCGCAGAAAGTGCAGGCTTTGTTTCCATAGAACAGTCAGACGATAGCGGCACAAGTGTTGGAGAGGCAAGAGGGGAGTGCATGGAGCTTAGAGTTGACTTCAAGGCCAGCGTTGGACTAGCGCGACGTGAAGCGTTCTGCGAAATGGGGGGAGTGAACTTCCTCTTGTTCTCAAAATCGGGAAAGAAGTTGTCTTCGTCATCATCTTCCATCAACACACTGCTGCCACTGGTCTTGCGGTTCGTGATACCCCATAGCCCACTGCTCCCTTTGTTAGATGACAGCACAAGTGGTGGCAACGAGGATATCGAGGATGCCATAGATGACGGCGCGGTTGTTGCAGTGGAAGTGCGGTTGTTGGACGGCAAAACTCCACTACTGTATGAGCCTGATGTTGACAGCGGAGAGCTAAGTCTACCTGTTGACGTAGCGTTAGACAAACTCTTCATCGATAAAACCTTGATGTTAGAAGAGGCGAGTTTGGCAGCGGGAGTCGGGGCTGGTTCCATGTTCTTAGTCATGCAACCATCGTCACGTTTCTTCATGAAGCTTGTTACGCCACTGCCAATAGTAATGCCACCACTGATGTTGTCATTGCCGCAGCTTGCGACATCGCCCTGGTTGGCGGAGCTAAAGCGATAGTCTGCATCATCTTCTTTGCGGGGGCTAAACAGCCCGATTTCCGGCAGCCCAAAAGACGCCGACATCGATGAGCTGCGGTTATGGGACCACATGGAGTTTTCGGGCCTGGACAGAATCTTGGGGGCCACTACAGGCGGTGGCGCAAATGAGCTTGTCATGGTCGACACTCTTCCGCGGCTTACTACAGGCTTGTTGATACCAAAGCTCCATGACGGGATTACGCCTGACCGAACAAGCCCTGCAGAGCTAGATGCAGTTCGGAGGTGCTCTGTGCTAGCAATAAGGCGCATATCATAATACTGGTGCACGGGAATGCTGTTCTTGACGGTATGGAGAGACGTATCGTCGGTTTGGTCCGAATTAGGGAGCCAAGGCGACATGTGCTCGTACTCTGAGCCAGTCTTGCGCACAGCCATAGTCAGCGAAGCCATGCTCACATCCATAAGTGCGGGCTGGTGAGTCATGGCGCCAATAAGTGCATTGCAGCCGGCACCATGGGACACCATAATGACAACAGACTCAATATCGACATCATCATCGCCGTCTTCCGACCAAGTGTCTTCTATCTTGTCCTTTTCAGCAGCGCCGCGGATGTGGGCAATGTCGGCGGCATCCTCAGTAGTTGAGTACCAGTCCACAAGGCCCTGAAGACCCTTGCGGAAGCGGTTGTGCATAGAAGTCCATTCTTCGGGAAAGGTGGCGCCGTCGCCCCAGTCTAGGTCGGGGCCGGACGACTCCCACTGGTAATCAAACACGATGCATGAATCTCGGGCATGGGCTACATAACTGTCGGGGATTTTGTCACTGGAGGAAATAGCATAGTGTGGGACAGGGGCAATGTAGCCGAGTTCGCCCAGTGGTCTTGGAGGGGGCAGATCTTCGGTTTCAGGGTCAGAGTCCTGGCCCTCGAACGGGTCCTCAGGCACGGCAACAGCGTTGGCTGCAGCTCTACCACCAGTCCATAGCAGAGGTGCCAGGTGGGGGGCGGCTACAGGAGAGGCCATAGACTGGTTAAAGTTTTTAGCATATATCTCCCGCTTGAGTAGTTGGGCTTTGGAATTTGCGATCATGGTGGATGATTTGGGCGGGGGTTCGATGGTTTCATAGTATCCTGCGGATAGCCATTCTCCTAGGAACTCGTCGAGACGCAAGATGGCTTTGTGAAAGTGGTAATGGTGCTGGGAGTCTAGGCTCTCCAGGCTGTCCAGGTTGTCTAAGTTGGGGCGTGTAGAGCCTGACCCGGTGGGCTTGAGGATGGGACTTGGGATGACGACTGGATTTGGAGAACCTCGTCGGGTTGTAGGCATAGTGGGTGGCCCTGTTGTGATAGGCTGCGCGAGACCAGCACTGATGCCGATGGAGGTCTGGACACACCGGAGAAAAGGGGAGCTGTGGATCGCAACCTTGAAGCGACGGCGGCGGGGCTTTTGGGGGGAGGTGGTGGAGGAGATAGAAGGCGAGAGGGTGGGTGATTGGGGGGCATCGCTTTCAGCCTCGGCTTGGGCAAGGATACTGGCGATGCGGGCGCCAACGGCACGAGCCTGAATCCAGCCAGAGTAACAGAGCGGGGTGTCGTAGGGCGTGGGAGAGGACTCGGCCCAGGTTTTGTCAGCGACATCGAGACGCATGCCGTGTCTGTGGCAGGGCAAGTTAGTGAAGAAACAATAAGGAGGGGCGGCAGATGAAGGGGAGCGAAGGCAAGACGTACCGGACGACGAATATGTAGGCTGGAGGCTTTGCCATGCTGCAATAATGGTAGCCGGTGTGTTTCTATGTGTGAGTGAGGGAAAGACAGGACTGCAAGGAAGGATATAAGTTTGCCGGCGGGCTTATTCAAAAGTCACAAGCCAGACTTTATTTCTCTCTATCTCCCTTGAACATTAATTAATTCACAAGGGAGGGGAGGCGGGCCCGCAGTCGCACGCACACCCAGAAGCTTGGAAGGGCACGGAACTAGGTCCGAAGCAGTGAAGAAAAATAGAGAGGTAGACGAGAGATCAAGGCGGGAAATGCGAAAGCGAAAGGAGAAAGATGAACAACGGAAGACGGGGAATGAAATAAGGGAAGGAAAGAAAATAATGCGAGTAGCGACAATGGGTGGTGAGAAGATGAGGATGAAGAAGACAAAGGCAATAATTTTAAAAGAACAAGAAAATAATGTAAATAAAAGAAAAAAAAAAGAAATAAAATCACGTCAGTTTGGGAAAGCCAAAGCGGTGCTTTTTGGACGGCTTCTTTCCATTGGGCGGGCTATCAAGGGAATCCTGAGGAAGGCACGAAGAAAAAAAACAACAACCAACCAAGTCTAGTTAGTGTTTAGCAAAAAAGGAAAAAGAAAAAAAACCTTATTCTTTTTATTTTTTGTTTTTTTCGCTTAGCTGACTGAAGTGATTTATAATTTTCCTTCAAGACCCCAGGGCTACCACCTAGGCTACTATTGCTGGTCTTTCCCATTATTCTCGTCACATGCAAGAACAAGTCACAAGCATGGCGGAACGAGGGGGGACGAGAGGCAAAAGAGGGGGACCGACACACACCATCTGCCCTTCCCCTCAACGTCATCAAGGCTGCAGTCATTCATCATAGCTTTTCACACTTCTTTCCCTTCACAAAGGACCTTCGCTTCTGCATGTGATAGCCATCCTGTCCAATTTATTTCATCTTAACTCACGGCCCACACACGCATGGACCAGCTGTTTTCTGCGCCAAGAGGTGCATAGCTTCTCCTGCCTTTGCCCAGGATTCCTTGGACAACGATGCTCTTACGATTACACAGGCTTGCTTGCTGGGAATCAGGGCCGTTCTGGTGCCCAACTGAGTGACTTGGCCTCCTGAAGACGCCTGCTAGTACTCCTAGTACAAAAACACGAAAGGGGCTCCTCAAACACAAACACAGGCAGCACTGAGAAAGCAAGGCAAAAGAGAAACAAGCCGCCAATCAATATCTCACTCCCCGCACTCGTCAAACAAATGCCCCGTCTTTCTCCTCTTTCTCCTGTTCTCCAATTTCACCATGCTGCTAAAGTGTTACCATTGTCTGGTGCTTATGGGCTGATAAATGGCCTTTCTTCAAGTCTTAGCCGTCGTCTAATCTTGACTGGCTGCTCCTGGATTTGTTCTTAGTTGGACGGCTAAATTCATGCAAAGTTCTTTCTGGCAACAACCCTACTTTTTTTTGACCCTTTTTCCTCTATTTTTTTTCCGTCATAACCCTAACCCATTTTACTCGCCTTAGTCAGCCGCCCATCATCTCCCTTGAGACCCAGCTTCAAAGCTTCCCCCTGGCCTCCATAAATCGTCACCAAGTACGGCTTCCAGCTCACATCAACCTCCACTGTCTCTGCCCCTCCTTAGCCCGGAAAGGCAACATCCCGCTGTACTGCATGCACCCCGCCGTCGAAAAACCAACATCCTCATCATGAAATTCCCTGTCCTTCAAGGCTTGTTGGCCCTCTCCCTCATGGCCGCCCAGCCGGCAATCGCGGCTGAGCACACTTCTAACTGGGCCGTGCTTGTCGGCACCTCGCGCTTCTGGTTCAACTACCGCCACATGTCTAACGTGTTGTCTATCTACCGCACCGTAAAGCGCCTGGGCATTCCCGACTCCCAGATCATTCTCATGCTGCCCGACGACATGGCATGTAATCCACGCAATGCATTTCCTGGCACAGTCTACAGCAACTCCGACCGCGCCGTTGACTTGTACGGTGACAACATTGAGGTTGACTACCGTGGCTACGAAGTCACCGTCGAGAACTTCATCCGCCTGTTGACTGATCGCGTCGACCCTGAGATGCCGCGGAGCAAGCGCCTGCTGACTGACGATCGTAGCAACATCCTGGTGTACATGACCGGCCATGGCGGCAACGAGTTTCTAAAGTTCCAGGATGCCGAGGAAATCGGCGCCTTTGACTTGGCCGACGCATTCGAGCAAATGTGGGAGAAAAAGAGGTCAGTATTCTCCAACTACCGACTCCCCCCTGATCCTGTTGCGCGCCTATCGCTAACACCTACGCCCCCCCCCTCCTCCAGATATCACGAGATCCTCTTTATGATCGATACCTGCCAAGCAAACACCATGTACAGCAAACTTTA
Organism: Ceratocystis ficicola; assembly: GCA_038407015.1. Classification (NCBI taxonomy): domain Eukaryota; kingdom Fungi; phylum Ascomycota; class Sordariomycetes; order Microascales; family Ceratocystidaceae; genus Ceratocystis; species Ceratocystis ficicola. The sequence goes on along the minus strand of JAZBQP010000044.1, from coordinate 53,233 downwards.
TTCTCCCAATATTATCGCCACCGGCTCCTCTGAGCTCGACCAGTCGTCATACTCTCACCACGCCGATAACGACGTAGGCGTGGCTGTTATTGACCGCTATACCTTCTACAACCTCGAGTTCCTTGAAAACCAGGTCCAAGACATGAGCAGTAAAAAGACCGTTGGCGAACTGTTTGACTCGTACGACCCTGCTAAGATCCATTCCAACCCTGGCGTGCGTTATGATCTTTTCCCTGGCGGAGCGCCCGAGGCTCGCTCACGTCTTATCACAGACTTCTTTGGCAACGTGCAGAACGTGGAGGTCCAGGGCACCCGCAATGTGTCACTGGAGATGGAAATGGTGCAGCTGAGCAAGGCCATTGCCGAGCTGAGACGACTTGCCGACGAGGAAGACGCACAAGAAGACAAGAAACACAAGCAACAGTCTGCCCACTCTTCATTCTCATCTTCTTCGCGCGCTTCTTCGTCTTCGTCTGTCGCCGGATCGCATTCCGAAGCCCTGGCCGCTGGGTCTATTCGACAGCCGCAAAAGAAGGTTATTCGCTTGGCACCTGCTACATCCCTCGAAGAGGGCAATTGGTGGCAGAAGAAGATTGTCGGTGCAACAGTAGTGGCTGGCTGTGCGGCGCTCTGGAGCATTTCAGCCTATCTTGGTGCTTAAGGCATGGTCTTATGGGTTAGGATGGGTCGTGATTTAATGTTCATGTTACTGATTTTTTTGGCTTCTTTGGCATGCTTTGATTTTATGGAGTTTGGCGTCGTCTGATAGATAAGCCCGGGTTCTCGCATTGTGTATAATAGTATCAGTAGAGGCAGATGAAACGCCATCAGAGATAAGCAGCGTGAAAAGCTTCACACTGCTGTATTGTGTCTGTTTTATTTTCACATTGCTTTATCGATTATCAGCTACTCACAGTCATGGCGGTGATGATGTCAGATTTGGGTAGTTCTTGGTGGAGCTCAAAGTCTGAAAAAAAAAAATGAAATGAATTCACATTTTCTTAGTTCATTTTAATCTCAACCGTTTCCACCACAAAATAATCCACAACTTCTCTTGCGCACCTAAACGTTTTGAGATTGCTTTGATGACAGACCAAGTATTGCTTCCCGTCTTCCAGTTGTCAGTAGCAAACACTAACCCTGTCATAGATACCAACCCTAAGGACGCTTTCTCTGCGTACTCGCCCACTGAACACTCATGCCCTTGCGTGGTCCAGCGATGCAGAGCTGGCTGTCGGTGCTGACGAGTCTATCCATGTCTTCCTGCCTGAATTTAGCGTCGCTGCTTCACAGGCACAAGCCGCGTCTACAGCACCTTTGCCTTCATTGACTGTTGCTGCGGGCTCTGCAACTGCCACTCCCAACACCGCTGTCTCGCGCGAACAGTTCTTCTCCACCAAGCTACGCATTCCCGTGCCAGCAGCTATAAACCCACGCATCAATGCGCACATCGCAATGCAGAATGCAACGGGCGGGGGAGCTACTCCAGGAGATGAAACTGGTCTCTTGGCCACAGGTGCGGGCCAGGCTACGCGACTGCGGACCGTTGATGATGATGACGACGAAGAGGACTATGAGAATGAGGACGACGCAGGTGTCGACCGCGATGATTCTGGCTACGGCTGTGGCCCTGTCACAGGTTTTGGCGGCTCGCTGAACCAGATTGTCGCACTGGCCTGGTCGCCATCCGACCTGGGCCTGAATGGGCGCCCTGTGCTGAGTGCTGTGCTGACATGTGGTACGGTGCTGGTATACGGCGAGGCAGAACTAGACAAGGAGGATATGCCGATAGGAACGTTGCGCGAGCGCTCGTTTGAGCGCTGGAAAATCCTCTGGGGTATCGGCGGGCCACTGCCGGGCGTGGGGTGGAGAGATCGTGTGAAGGCGTGGGCATGGGCGGGAGAGATTGGCTGGGGCAGAGCATTGGCTGCATATGTGACGGATATGGATGAACTAGTGGTGGTGGCGGTCGAGAGGCGAGGCGAAAGCTTGGCGGACTGGAAGATCAAGGAGGTTGCTAGCTTTCACGCTGCTGGCCCACATGAGAAAGTGGATGTGAGTGCGCACTACGAAATACTACAGGGGATAGGATGATGTTTCTGATAATAGGTGTGTCTAGGTAAATGACCCAGACTATGTTCCCTCAGCATCTCCATTTGGCCTGAGATGGAGCCCATGGGCACAAACAGCGGACGGCACAACAGTTACGCTTGGCTACGTAGCGACAAATTACATTGGTTTCCGGCGGCTGACCATCTCATCATGGGCCGATGGCAAAGACCCGGTTATCAATACCGATGAGGCTGACTCTGAGGGCCTGTGTCTGCATCTCGGGACAGACTCTTTCTTTGAATGGGAGAATACGGTGTTTCAAGATGGAGAATCGCTGGCCTGCCGTGGCATAATAGCGACTCCACTGCATGCGAAGCCGTTCCAGATTTCGTTGACTGGCAAAAGAGGCGCTTCGATGCCAATTCACAGCGTCGCTGATTGTGGAACGACATACCCTGATCAAGGCGGCCAAGAAAACGCCTGTCAAAATCCAATCACTGGCATGTTTGCGCCTTTTTTCCTTCCGAAGCCTGGTATACTAACTGCGCATAGGCCTTGTCATCCACCCATCACGCGAATCCACTGTTCAATACACTCTTGTCCGCCTCTCGGCAACAGCAACTACCTCCTGGCTTCAATCTAACACTGCTAGCATTCCTCAATGGGCGAACGAAATCGAGCGCCTTGTTAACTTACGCCTGCCGCCATCGATGGCCTATAAAGGCGCGCTATCAGACTCTGAAAATGATGGTTCGACATCCTCCTCTGCTGGTTCCGACTCTGATTCCGATGATGATTTGCAAATTGATGCTGATGCGCAAGTGCACCCTAACCGTGTGCGCATTTGGGCACTTGCTGCATCGCCTGCGTGTGGTTCCTCTGCCTTGCTCTTTTCGCGCTCGGTGACCCTGTACCCCGATCGCCCTCAACGAAGCAAAGTTGCATTTGGCTGGTTGCCTGCCACTGATGCGGGCGAGGAGCGCTCTACGCCTGCTGCGCAGCTTAGCGCTGAGGGCCGTGCATGGGAATGGATGTATGGGGGCGGGCCGCCGGTGCCAGGCGTGTCACAACCTTTGTATGTAGCAGCTCCGACTGCTGCAGAAGGAGGTGTCAGGGGTTTGTTTGCTAACCTGGTTGGTCAGCACCAGTGCGTGTTCTGTGATGGGGCGCTGCGGTGGCAAATGGGAGGGTACTACGAGTGTGTCAAGGGCCACAGCTTTGGTAAGTACAGAGGTCTCTTTCCGGCCTGTTCTATGTCTTATTTTACCTCTTCTCACGTTGCAAACGGGGCTAACACGGTGTCTCTTTTTCCTGCACAGCCGGATGCACAATCAGTGGCTTGCCAATACTCTCGCCTGGCATCTCCCGCATCTGTGGCTTGTGTAAAAGGCGCTGCATTACGCAGGCCGAGATAACACGCCGACTGCGGGAAAGTTACGGAGAACATGCGCAAGTTCCCGAGTTGAGTCTAGTTTGCGGGGCGTGTGGTGGGAGGTTTTTGCAGTGATGATCTAGATACCTGTACACATACGAACGTAGGCGAATAGAAACGTAACTTCTAAGGAATTGCATCTTTGGGCAAGTTTCTGCTTCGTATGCAAGACATCGGAATTGGCGGCGGCATCGAAGTAAACGAGCGTTTCAAGCTATATTCATAAAAAATTGAACGATTGGTATGGTGTCCTTCACGGCGATCAAAGCCAAATGCTCACACATGACGTCATATCAGCGTTGTTTGCAAGTGCCTTGTTGCTTGCTAGATTTGGAGAAGATTAAGTGTAACAATGAGATTGGTCTCCATATTTACCCCGACTTGCTTGCCTTATTTCCAAGACAAGCGCTTTTTTCACAGAGACCGCTCTTTGATACCTCGCTTTTTTATCACCCAATGAAGTCTACAATGAAGAGCCTCATCTCAGCCACCGATGCCACTGCGCGTGCTTTCTTCACTTCCAAGGCCTTCGCCGTTGTTGGCGCAAGCTCGGACCCGGCCAAATTCGGACATCAAGGTACGCAGGTAGCCGGCTCATCCACCACCTTGTACTGACACCTCCCAGTCTTCGCTTGGTATCTCATAAATTCACTTCCCGTCACTCCATTAAACCCTCATAGCAGCAGCATAACAGTATCTGGTGAATCGTTTGCGACCATGTCCGGCGTCTCTGCACTCCCCAACCCCACTCACACAGGCGTGTCCATCATTACGCCACCAAGTGCCACACTCAAAGTGCTGCGTGATGCGCATGAGGCAGGAGTGCGAGCTGTGTGGCTACAACCGGGCACCTGGGATGAGGCAGTCGTGGAGTATCTGGCACCTGGGGAGGATGGCGCATCACCATTTGAGACGGTGGTCGCGGGGGAAGGCGGGCGTGGCCATGGCGGATGGTGTGTTCTAGTCGATGGGGAGAAGGCACTTGGTGCAGTGGGCAAGCTTTGACAGGAGCCTTAGAAAGAGAATGGGACGTTGATGACCAGTTTCCTTCGCATTTTGGAAGTCCTCTTGGCTTCCTTGTACAACAGAACTATGCAGGTGACAAGGGGTTTATGCACTGCTGGAAATGCCATTGTTAACCTTGGGATTGCTGCACTTGTTGTCATTGTTTTTGTCGTTGATGTTGGCGTTGCTATTGCTTCTATTGCTCTTGTTACTCTAATCGTTGTCACCTTCGCCGTCATCGTCCAAGCCTTTGCCATCCATAGCTCCAACTGCATGTGAATCTACTAGCTATGGTCGCGGTGAAAGTAGATTCACACCAATTGCACTTAATGGCTGTACTTGCTCTAGACGTAGTCAAATCTTTTGCATGCGTCTCATCAAGAACTACATTTTGATACTGGGTTTCTGAGCTCCACTAACCTTCAAACACCTAGGCCGTGCTCCCGGTTGCCACAGCCCTCCTCTTCCAGTCCCAGCTGCCGTGTGGTAATTGTGATTGTTTATCTATGGTTCGTATAAAAGTAGCTTTGACTGATCCTCAAAGCTGCATGCATAGTAGCAATATAAGGGGAGTTTCACAAAGTGCGATAGGCTAGTTATTGGTGAGATTGTTGGAGTCTTCAGATGGAAGAAGAAAAATAATCAAGGAAATAGGGCACATGCCAGCTTGTGTTTCCTTGTACAGATGTGTGAACTTGTTGGCCTTTTGCACCAAATGGGCTGAAATATTTCTATGACTGAAGTGAGTGTTGGCTTGCTGCATTTACATGCCATTTGCAGGTATAGGTACTGCAGTTGGGGAGCATGCAGAGCCCCCAATATTCTATAAAGACGCCGATAGTCAGTCGTCTCGAGTTGCCATCCCTACAAGCCTTAAACACTTGTTTCTGGCTCCCAGAACCCCTCCTACTCTACCTTTTACTGCTGTTTTCCATACTCCGCCGCCCAGATCCTATCAAACTTATCTTTGTCTAGGGCAAACTCGCGGATAAAGTCACGTTCCAAATCATGTGATCTGCGGCCTAGCAGCACCAGACTGTGGAGCGGCGGGCCTAGAAGCTCGTCTGCATCACACAGCTCTTCTAGGGTGCCACAGACAAACTTTTCCGTTTTGCCGCCCACACGCGCCGCTCCAATGGCCAGACTGTCCTTGGTGTATGCGCCCTCACGTCTTGTCTCCTCAACCTCAACCATTTGTGCTGCACACTGGCCGACGGTCATGTAGCGTGGCGGCTCGTAGATCAGCCGACCACGCGCCATGTTCTCCAGACTCTGTTCCTTAACTTTAATGTCGACAAGTACTAATGTGTGCAATCCAATGGCGCGATTTTCTTTGATGCGGTTGTAGAACGAGTCAGGTCTCCAGTTGTCGGTGAAAAAGACCATGGAAATTGTCTGGCCAAAGTTGTACAACTGCAGGCCGCAAGCGCCAATACCAGACATGATGGAGGCATTAGGAACAGTTGAGACGGGAATCTTGAGCTCGCGGGCTCTGAGAACCAAGTCGGTATGTGTAGTGGCACTGGAAGAGGTAAATTCTATGTTAGCACAAGCACGCAGCAATACGCAAGGACGAGGAGTACTATTCAGGCAAGCAATGAAGAAACAGATTGTCGCAACTCACCCAAAGGGATCCCCCACAACTAGAAAAGCAACATCAACGTCCTGCGACTCTTTGAGGATTTCGTCGCTGTTGGACTCGACCATTTCGCGGTCTGCCAGAATCACCTCACGCCCATAGTAGGTTTCCTTTTATTCATGACACAGTATATTAGCATTGTATTTCACGACTCCAGCCACTCCATCTACTCACCAGAGTCTCCTTAGAAACCAGAAGAATGCTCGTGTACGCCTCCAAATAAACACGGGCAGCCTTCTTAACCACCTCAAGGCCCTTGACTGTGATATCGGTCTGGTCTGAGAGACCGAGACCAACAAGATACAGCATGTTTTACAGGTGAGCGATGAAGAAAATGTGAAGAAGAGAGGAAAAGTGTGTTTTACAGACTCATGCCAGAACTGCACGAGGCAATGGACGCTATTCCCTACTCAAATCAAACACAGGAAGCTCGTGACCGATGGGCTAAACTTTTGCTCGCGGGGCAAAAGCTTATCTTATCACCGCCCCGCGATTTCCAGTGTAAGAACTGGCGGTAGGACAGAAAATGATGCTCGACAGCTGACAGATGCATTTGACGGCCCGTCCTACCTGGCATCTGCATGTCATTTTCCTTGCTTGGAACTTGGCGCTCAAAGAAATATGCGACTAAAGCCTTGATGGTAGCGGCAGACCTCTTATTTGTTTCCTATTGTTGAATATAGTTTGAGCTACAGTCGCTGATTTAGGGCCCATCTCCACGCAACTCGATGACAACTGTCCCTTGCCGCATACGACAGCACAATACATATACGCATACACATACACACACTCTTGTACGCAGCAGCAATGTCTAATCCAAAAAATGGCAGCGCGTACGGGACGCCTGCTGGCGATACTGATTTTCGTAAGAACTGGGATCTCAACGAGTACGCTGAAAAAGCCAAAGTGCGCGAAGCAGCCGAGCGCGAAGAAGCCAAGGCACGATACGAAGCGAAGCTTGCGGGCAAGAAATACTACAAACCGCCAACTGGCAATGAGACGCTGACGCAAGCGCGCCGCACGGTACTCGACGTATCGGCCATGGTGGGCAAGACTATGCTGGTTCCAGCCGGCGCTGGCGTGGGCAAGAAGGGTCGTGGCGCTGGTTTCTACTGCGAGGCTTGCGACCTAACGTTCAAGGACAACAAGAGTTTGGTTGACCACATGAACACGCCGCAACATCTAATGAATACGGGCCAAACATCCGAAGTCAAACGAGCGACAGCTGAAGACGTGCGCAATCGCATTCTGATGTGGGTGCAAAAGAAGGAGGATCTAAAGAAGGAACAAGCGTTGACACTGGACTCGCGGCTAGCCATGCGGCAAGAGGAGCGTGAGAAGGAGGCAATGGAACGGAGGAAGCGCCGGCGCGATGATGCTGAGCGCAAAAAGGTAAAGAGAGAAGAGGCTATGGCAGCAAAAGTCGACTACGGCGAGGACGTGCGGATTGATGGTGAGCATGACGAGGAAGACATGATGGCGCAGATGGGCATTAGCGGGTTCGGCACGTCCAAGAAGTGAATATCCAGCAGCCAGAATGGAGACTTGGAGACGGAAGCAGTAATGTATAGAACGCACAGCCACCACCGAGGTAGTTTCACAGCAAAACCACGCCATCCATTCCGCGTGCATCTTTCGTTCAGTAAGGGCACAGAAAGACAAAACACCACACTACATTACATTACAATATAGGGTACAGCCAGCCGATGCCGATTTGTGTTTAGCACGCACAATGCTATGAGTCTACATCTCCTGTATGTCCAGCACCTGCTTACATCGCATGGCATTCTCTATACAAAGGAAGAAAATAGAAACGAATCATTGAATCAAGCGGGCTGCATTTGCCATCATCCCTCTAGCATCTTCTATTCCACACAAGCAATCAAGATGCCGCTAAAAAAACATTTTCATGACTCCAAGACCACTAAAGGGCGCTAAAGGTCAAGTTTGTGCAGGCTTTGTCGTCCAGCCCGAGGCCCTTTGCTCTAGGCTTAGTCTAAACTACAAGGGCTACCCAGCCTAAAGCATGGCCTAAATCCATCCAGCCACTAATACTACAACACAGGAATACCAGCAAATACTTTGCCGATGGTTCTTATTTCTTCGTCTGGTTTCTTGAGCCACGTTTGCCATCTTTTTATTCTGCCTCATTGCCCTCAAACAACCAACAACAAAATCAGTAAATTAAATTATCAATTATTTTCCAGCGTTCGCCTTGCCATTGATAGCCAGCCAGCCTTCCAATTCAGCCAGCACCTATAAAGAGAGAAACCCTCTCCCTCCCCTCTCCCAATCCACCATCAATCCTATCCTATCACCCATTCATTATTCTTCTGTGCTCTGGGCACAAAGCTCTTTGTCCACTAAGCAGGGACGGACTAGACCCATTCAAAAATCAACCCCTCCCCCAAAACACAAGAGCATCCTGCTGGCTGTCGTACTTCCATCAACACCCATTTGCCGTGCTACCATCAGTCTTTACCACCGCTTCCTTTCCATGCTGCGCGCTGATTGTTGCCACTAACTATTCATTCCAAATCTTGTATTCGTCGCTATTCTTGCAGCATTTCTACTTGACCAACCAAGCCGCAACCGTATCCACAGCCGCAACGCCAACGGGCAAGCAAGCCAACGATCTATCTTGACCCCCACCACTCTATCGCCCCTCCGACCCCCCAGCCCCAATCCCGACCCTGACCCCGAACCTATCTAGCCCCGTCGCTCAACAACGGCCATCCCCGTCTACCACGTTTCTCGTGCTCCGACGCTCTTGTCAAAACTACTTCCGCCGCCTTTCTCTCCTCGTCACACCAAGTCAAAGCCATAATGTCGACCTCTGAGGCTGCTGCCGCCGGTGCGCTGCTCCGACGACAACTCAAGGAGATGCAACGCCAGACCGAGTTGCCTGGTATTTCCGTTGGTCTCGTCAACGACAACAACATTTTTGTGTGGGAAGTGATGCTCATGATAAACGATGACTGCAAGTACTACGGTGGTGAGTGTTCCTTGGCGCGTCGTCCATTGTCCATCTTCTCCCGTTGTCTCCTTTCATGCCCTTCATATTTATGATATCAGCGCTATACTACGACACCTACCCCCTTGCTCTCTTTCTCTCTACTTCCCCAGGGACACGAATACTAACAAGCCGCTCTTCTCCCCGCCTACAGGAGGAAACTTCCGCGCCCACCTCACCTTTCCACCCTCGTACCCGCTGATGCCGCCGCAGCTTACCTTCCAAACCCCCATCCCCTTCCACCCCAACATCTATGAGGATGGCCGCTTGTGTATCTCTATCCTACACCCACCTGAGGAGGACCAGTATGGCTACGAAGCCGCTTCTGAGCGCTGGTCGCCCGTGCAGACCCCCGAGACCATCCTACTTAGTGTGGTCAGCCTCTTTCACAGCCCTAACGATGAGTCTCCCGCCAACGTTGAGGCTGCACGCCTGCTCCGTGAGGAGCGGGACGGCAAGCACCGCGAGTACCGGAAGCGCTGCCGCAAGTGTGTTCGCGAAAGCTTGGGTGAAGAGTAGTAGCCAGCTTTTTGAAAAGAGCCCAATCAAAAAAATTTATTTAAAAAAAAAACACCACACGTTCCCAGTCATTTTCTCATCTTTTGATGCCCGCTTACGTCGTTTTGCTCTTGCCTGTTTGTCTTGGTGACATTTCCGGCTCCTTTTTTCACTTGATTATTCTTTTAACCCTCACTCACTTTTTAACCCCAAGAGGATCTAGACAACATGTGGTGTGACCAGACGCGGAAAGCGGTGGCAGCGACGTCTATCTTGTTGAAAAAAACTCCACGCCGGTCGGGAAACGCTACTTCAAGCCTTCCCGCCCATCTCTTGATACTTGGTGGCCAGTTGTCCGCTCCTTCATTCACACTCCCCCAACTAATCCAGCGTCCAACTCTACAGACTGTCCGCTATTCAAGCGTTTATTTTTGTCTCTTGTTTTGCTAGGCTGGTTGATTGATATCCAAAAACTCATTTTACTGCTAGTGATACTAGTTTACTACATATACCGGCCCGTGTACTGTGCTTTCGTGTTGCCAAAAAAAAGTGGTGGACTTGGTGTTTTGTGTAGATATCAATGATGGCACGCACATCGACTGTGATGACGTCGGATAATGAACGCGTCTAGCTTAGAACTACAAATTAACGTCTCGTTTTTTTCCCAACACTCATTCTTTAATCAACTGTCGGCCTTTTCCCTCCCTGTTTTCTTTTCTCAGGTAACAATTCCCAGAGCTCGGCCCAGGATATTATCCCACTGCTCATCCCACCCCAGACTCCCATCCTCGACTGCCCCGTTCTTCAGCTTCGCCAGCTCGGCCTGGCCGCTGGGTGCCATCAATCTGACGAGAATATCGGTTAATTCTACTGACGTCGTGAAGCCACGGCCATTACGACCATCTTTTACCAGCTCACTGAAACTCTCGTAGGCCGAGTATGCTGCCACCGGGATGCCGGCGCCAAACATGTCGACAACCTTCATAGGAAGGTCGACGCCCGATGATGACTTGTGCAGACACACGCCTAGGTCAGCACATGAAAGCAGACTTGCGTAATCTGCTGTTGACAGCCAGGCAGTCATTATTGTAACGTGTGCAAGCGTGCCAGTATCCGTGAGCTTAGCGATCAACCGCTCAAACTCGGCTTTCTGCAAGCCCTTTCCAGTGACGATGACGAGTAGTTCAGTGGTTGGTGCAACGGCAGCGAAGGATACAAGGGCTTCAAGGAAAAGGCCAAAGTCCTCGTCGGGTGTCCATGATGTACTGCTGACAACGAGGCGCATGGCACCAGAGGTAATGCGTGCCGCATGCCGCTGTGTTGGTGTGATAGCAGAGAGCAGCTGCTGGCGCTGTGCGGCGGATTGTATAGGCCTAAAGTTTGAAGCAGGCCGGTCATGCAAGGTGAGTACAGGCGAAGTGATATGGTAGGGGGCAACAATGAGTTGGCGCGCCATGGCACGGGTCACAGTCAGGTTGAGACTACCAGTCATCCGGCCCAACATGGTTTCATAGTAACGGTAGAATATCACACCGGGATTTCTTTTACTCCGGTTTAGGGCCATGATAGTGTGGCCATAATTGTGCCAATCAATAATGACCTTGCTGCCACGCAACCATGCTACAATGAGTGTGATATGGAAAGTTGGTATCGAAGGCGGGTTCTGATAGAGCACGTCAGTGGATGCTGTGACAAAGATGCGACAGAATTTGTGCATACCTGGATAATAATCCATTTGGGGGCAACTGTCCTATAGGCCATGGCCCGAAAGAGAGCAAACGAACTATACAGAACACGGATTGGGAGAACAAGCAGCCCCGTCGACCAAGCCAGCCACTCAGGCGTGTGCTGGAGACTGAACAGGCGGACATTTGGCTTTCCAATCAGACTAGGATGGCGTGCGGTTTCTAATGAGAAAAGTCAGGTCTACATCAAGATGCGGCAGCGCATAGAAGCATGGCCACTCACCTTTGTAGCCAATTAGATCAACATTGTACCCATGTTTTGCGAAGCTGATGGCGTGGTATTGCATGCGCGGGCTGCGGCCGATATCACCCATGACAATGACCTGTACATGCTCATCGGTCGCATGCCCTGCCGGCTTATATGTAGATGGTGCCGTGAGCTTGAATACAGCCCATGTAATCAGAGCAAACAAAACGCCAGAGCCCAGGAGGAAGCAGAAGAGAACCTGGACATCTGGGATCCAAATATCAACAGGCGCAGCAGCAGCCCCTGTATCGGGTGTCATAGTTTATGAGAAATCGCAGGTTCCTATCTGTCCCAGTATATCAAGCTGAAGAAATAGAAATGCGGGAGTTGGGAGCGTAGACGTTGATTAGGCGCTTAAACGTGCTGTCTGGTCATCGTTGTGGAGCTTGTTTGTGGCACAAAGCTCTCTAGTAGAGAGCGCTCTAACATAGTGGGATGCGAATTGGACAGCTAGACAAAATAGTGGGGACAGAGACAGAGCCAAGGGTTTGGGTTAAGCCCAGAGACCTATGTACTGCGGAATTTGCCTTCTTTTACTGGCAAGCGAACCGCAGGCAAAACAAAAAACAAGGTGACAAAAATCTGTGAAATCCTGACTGCATGGCTTGAAACATAGAGAACGTTTTCTTTGGCCTTTGGCCTGTCTCAGCTTGGCTATTTTGATGCCATCTCGTCGAGACATGGGAATGTGAGTGTTCACGTGCGCATAGGGTATGTTAGGGTTGCACATGCAGATCCTATATTTCAGGGGGGCACACAGTGACGACTTTGCGACAGAGTAGCAGGGTTGCACTTTTTTTTACGCATAGACAATCTGATCCGCGATCCTTGTCTTGTGACATCACAGCCTACAGGCAAGGAAAGGCGTCAGAGAGAAAAACAAAGAGTTGGAGGAGAGGAGGAGAAGGAAAGAAAGAAGTGACCAGGAAAAAGGAGAAGGCAGGAAAAAAGGGGACATAAAGGCGGGAGGGTAGCTAGGAAGAGGAAGATCACAGAGGGGAACTCGAGTTAGCTTGAATTCTTGCTGCTCATGTTTTTGATTTATCTTGCTTTGCGACAGTTAAACAGCAATTCTAGAAGCCTTATCAACAACCTGAACTGCATTTAATGTAAGCGGGCGCACATTTATCCCACCTTATGCCGCAAACCCTCCTATATTGCACCTGAGACTATGGCTACCAACCCGCCTAGAAACAGGACCAGCACTTGATCCATTGTCTGTCTGAACCTCCGCACTATTACTTAAAGCTTGGACAGATCCGTTGCCTTTTCTCTCGCGCCTTTTTCTCTTGCTAATGTCTATTGTTTTCTTCCGTCTTCTGCCTCCCGTCTCCGGCTATCTTACTTACTTTGTTCCCCTACCTTCGCTTCCCGTCCTCCCCCCTTCGTCTTTGTTTCACGCCTATTCTAAGAATTCTTTCTAACAGCTGGCCTAGCTTTCTAAAAGACGCACTGCACCTCCCTGTCGCCGTCTATTAGACTGTAGCTGGCTTAGCGTCCAGATTGCTCTGGAAAAAAGCTCAGATTAGCCATCCTTGCCTTGCCGAGCTCTGCAAGAGCCTCTAGAAGATCCCTCAAAGGCTACTAAAGGCCACTAAAATAATAGGTAGCAGCAGAGGGCCAGGCTTGCTAACTAGCTACGCTGCAGCCGTTATCAATAGCATTAATTTGCCAAGCCATTAACAAAGCACGAACGAAGATCTAGAAAGCGACAGGGAAATTATTTGTTCTCGCTGCCCCAGTATTAGCAAGTGAAGAAAAAAAAAAGCCGACGGTCTTGTCATCGTGGCTTCTGGCGGGAATTGCCCTCCAAAAAACACAGTTAAAAACGCCCAAATAGCATAAAAGCGCTAGCAGAACAAGATCATCATCACTAGCCATTTCTGCTATTGCACTATGGCCCACCATGAATCCTCTGGGTCGCCACTACTGGCTTTGATCTCTCATCCACCGTTTACCCACACCCACTCGCCCTCACACTCATCCTCTCACTCCCAGTCGCATTCTCGTTCGTTCTCGTCCGTGTCTGCATCTGAGCCAGTGCCCGCGTCTGCACCGACACCCGCTGTGCGATCCTTTTCTGGAGGCTACACCAGCACAGGCACACAAAAGTCCTCTGCTACTATTTCAGGCCCGTCGCCATCCCGTTCTGTTTCTGCGTCCTCAACATATCTTCAGCCAGGCCAGCACCACTACACAAATCACGTCCACACCAGTCCTCAACATCGCCACCCCCAGAACCTGGGCCAGATCAGTCATCCAGCTTATTCTGATTCCAACAATTCTCTCCAACAACCGCTTCTCCATTACCAACGCTCCCGCTCCCGCTCTCCTCGAGCACATTCGCCATTGCGCTATCAACAGACGTCATCGTCTTCATCTCCTGATATTTCTACCAACAATTGTCATACTAGGACGGCCTCCACCTCCACCTCCACCCATACTCGCCACCTCTCGCTTCACCACAACTACAGCACCTACAGCCCTGGCTATAACCGCGGCTACGGCCACGCATCTTCCTCATCTGAGTCCTTGCCGCAGTACAATTCTGGCTACGGCTACGGATTCTCTTCTGCAAACACCGCTTCTATCACCACCGGAACGCTCTCATCGCGGAAAATGGGTGCACATTCACACTCACCTTCGCAGCTGAGAGAGGTCACCCCCATTACCATTGACGACTTTTCGTCGGCAAACACTAGCCAACTTAGCCTCTTCACGTCCGCATCGGGCTTCGACAATATGGGCGCACATGGTCATAAGCACCGCGGGCACGGGCCGGAGAAAATCAGTGGCGACTTTGCTGACGATCATGGCTCCGGCCACGACGACACGCATAAAAATGAAAGCGGTCATGGCCATTCGTGCTCTCACGACCACGGGCACGATCACGATCACGATCACCACCACAAACACAGCCACGACCATGGCCACGACCATGGCCACGACCACGACCACTCCCATATACACTTTCACGCCCATGCCCATTCCTCCATGGATGAAAAGTCTAGAATCACCAAGTTCTTGCTGCGTTACACATCGTCATATCCGTTTCTCAATGCCATAATGGTCGAAAAAGACTCTCGGCGCATTCTCTACTACATGCTGTAAGTCAACATGTTGCTCCCTTCCTTCCCCTCTTCATCCATTCATGTTTCTTCTCTTCCTTTGCACCTTCTCCACCAATGTCTCTCCTTGCCCCTTATGATCCCTTACTTTGGAGGTTTTTTTTTGGCCCCCACCGTCTTTCCGACAAGTCTCGGGTTTGTTTTCTAACCTGTATTTTTATCCCCCTTGCAGCTTGAATATTTCTTTTATGATGGTCCAGGCATTCTACGGTTATGTCACAGACTCCCTCGGCTTGCTAAGTGACACTGTGCACATGTTCTTTGACTGCATGGCTTTGTTAGTCGGTCTCGTAGCGAGTGTCTTGGGCAAGCGGCCTCCAAGTCAGCGCTTTCCATACGGCCTGGGAAAGATTGAGACCCTTAGTGGATTCGCTAACGGCATCCTACTTGTGTATGTTTTACCCGGTGCGGCTACAAATAAATCAGCGTGGCACATAACTATTAGAAAAACAAGACAATCAAGGCACGAAAACTAACGCATCCCACTGCACAGATTACTGAGCGTCGAAATCACCTTCGAGGCCTTTGAGCGCATCTGGGAAGGCACTGAGACTAAGCGTCTTGGTGAACTCCTGGCTGTAAGCTTCATGGGCATGGTAGTTAACCTTGTAGGAATGGTTGCTTTTGGCCACCACCATCACGGCCACAGCCACGGCGGCCACAGTCACGGCGGCCACGACCACTCTCATGGAGATGGAGGCTGTGGAGGCCATGACAACGAAAACATGCAAGGAATATACTTGCATGTTCTGGCCGACACCCTCGGCAGCGCCTCTGTCGTGGTCTCGACCTTGTTGACCTACTTTACCGGCCACAGCTTCTGGGATCAACTAGCCTCTGTCTTCATCTCCGTGCTGATCCTCGGTTCCTCTAAACCCCTCATAATGTCGGCCGCACGCCGACTCCTCCTCGGTATTCCCGATAATATCGAGTATAACTTGCGCAATACATTGTCAGGTATCGCCCAGCAGCGTGGTGTGCTAGCCTACTCAGTGCCCAAATTCTGGATGGACGATCGACTAGGACGAGAGAACCGCTTACTTGGCTTTGTGCATGTCGTCGCGGCCAAGGGTGCATCGCTTGAGGATGTGCGCGATCGTGTACAGAACTACCTTTCCCAGCATAATATGGACATCGTTGTTCAGGTCGAGCGCGAGGGTGATGCGTCGTGTTGGTGCGATATAGGGCGGGCGGCATCAGGATTGGCACTTGCAAATGCATCTTCACTGTGAGCGTGAAAATGCTAATATGTGGCTAGCACATGCTGACTCCCGCTGATTACCTTATTTTGCGTGGTCCTTCTGATCTTTTTTTGCTGTTTTTCTTATGTCTTCTTTCTTCTCTATTCCGAACTACGATTCTTGTATATTACTTCCACCGTGCTGGGCGCTTAACGGTTATGTTTCATTTTGCATAGACTTCTTACCACTTCTTTAACTCTATGTCCCCTAGCTTGACACTGAGATTATGTGATAAGTCGCAGTATATCAACGTGTTTTAATACTTTGACTGCATCTAATGTAACGCTGGAAGCTACAACCCTAAAACCGAAAATTAAGACGCCAACATGCCGGCAGTCTAGTTGCCCAGCTTTTGTTTCAAGACCAAGGCACTTGTTTAATTCATCAGTAGCTCCGCGCAAATCGGGACTATACCCGTAGACCTTGGGGAACCTCGGTTATAAATAAAGCTATATAATTGCCGTAGCTCTAGTCGAAGGTAAGCTGAGCCACCAGAGTTCCACGGCCTCTTCAACCACATCATACATTGCTTCTACTTTTTTCATTCGTGGCAAAACTGGTCTATTGAGCAGTATGTCAGTGTTTCGGTATGTCAGTTCATTATCTTCTGCTCCTTGATAAACATTATGAATATGCTAACACGGACGAACTGTACACAAGACGTCCTACATTTTCGTCAGTCAAATACGTTGACGCTCGTCCAAATTACCCTGCATCTCTTGTGGATCGTATCCTGAAGTATCATGGCTCCAATAACCCACGCCAGTCATTGATCGACATTGGCTGTGGTCCTGGTAACGCTTCACTTGCATTCGCTGGCAAGTTTAACAAGATCGTGGGCGTCGATCCAAGTGAGAAAATGATTGAACAAGCCTCGGAATTATCATCAAAATACCCAAGCATGAGTTTTCAAGTGAGCCCAGCTGAGGACCTGCGTGCATTTCCCGACGCCGCGTTTGACATGGCAATGGCGGGCCAGTCAGCACACTGGTTCATTAATACTGCGGCACTCAGTGAAATTGCGCGGGTTGTGCGGCCAGGAGGCTCTTTTGCCCTGTGGGGTTACAATGACAACATATTGGTGGGTTACCCAGAAGCTACGGCTATATTCCACGATTTCCTGTACCGCACCGACGGCGAAGTTGCACCTGGTATGGAGAGCATGGCACAATATTGGGAACAACCAGGACGGGGCATTTTACGCACGTATTTCGACCAGTTAGTGATGCCAAGTGAGCATTGGGGTGAAGTCACGCGCAAGATTTACAAACCTGATTTCAAGACATGCCAAGTAGCTCCAGGCGACGCAGAGCAGAGTGGTTTGTGGTTGGAGAAGCGCTTGACGTTGGGTGAGTTTGAGGCGTATGTGCGTACATACAGTGCATTTTGTGCGTGGCGCGATGCAAACCCGAAGTTTGTCAGTAAAGAGGATGGGGGGGAAGGGGATATCATTGACGTCATGATGGACAAGATGAGAGCCAGCACAGAGGCGTTTAATGTGCGGGGTCTAGAGGTTGTGGCGGTCTGGGGCACGGCGCTAGTCATGGCCAAGAGAGTTTGAAGTGAAAGTGGGGCGCAGTGGCTCATGTCAGCTGTTAACAGCTGCTCAGTCAAACAAATCCTGAGCTAGTACCAGTTGCCATGGCAAAGGATAGACGCATCTCTCGAAGCCCCTGAGCGCTCTTATCACAGGAGAGGGGAAACAGGAAAGAGTGGGTCAAAAATCAGTCGCTGTGGTTAATTGCCTGGCAGCTCATTTCCCAAGACAACAAGCGCTATGCTAGTGTTCAATACATTACTGTGCGTTGCTTGGTCTGAGGAAAGGCATCTTGTAGCGGGCTAACAGGGTATCATCTAGTTTTTGGGGGGTAAAGCCATACTGTCCATGTAGAGCCACAAATGATTCCGTGGCCCTTTACTAGCTAGCACATTTGTTTATTGACTTGTTACTTGTTACTTGTGACTTGGGAGTTTTTGTTTTATTTCTCATTTCTTTTTTTCATCCCTTCTCCATTCTTTATATATACATACATACATATATTCCCCCTCTTGCGGTGTGCATTTACCCTCATACATCTTGTAGCACGTTTACTTGACCCCTTTATCATCGCCCACATTTCATTACTTTCAGTCACGATAAAATGGTAAGATTCATGTTTTCCTTGCGTCTTGTTTATCTAATGAAGAGGGTCTCCTTTTAGCTCGAGTGGTTTTTTTTGTTCTGGTGATGTTTCTGGCTGTTTCTACATCCGTGATGTATAGCATTATCGACCGCCATCGGCTCTCACAAACTGTTTCTACTCCAAGGCAACATGCGCATTTTCTCATCTGTTCACGACCCCTTCGCTGCTGCTTCGTCTCCATTGATACTTACGAATCGAGACTCTCGAGCACTCGTCCATCTACGGGCCGAATGGAATGCCTAGATACCTGCCTATAAACCTCTGTCCCATCCCCACCGGCATCTGCTATGCTAGAGCAGCCCCTTCTCTTCTGATACTGGCTCTGGGTTGTTTTGGTTTGTCGTTGCGGCTGGATCAAAAAAGGGCTTTTCTGGAGGACAAGCTTATTCCGCACTATTTACTTTCAGTCTCTGAATTTAGCGTTCCTCACTCCAGTTAGCCTTCTCTTGTCTGTCTTGTTTGGTCCTCAACTAGTCATGGTGGCGTTTTTCCACAATGGCTTTAGCTTCTTTGGCGCACACCAATGTCGGTTTCTGAAGAGAATAAAATAGCAGGGGGCGCTCCTTTTGTGTCAGGAAGTAAGGCGTCCCAGGCCAGTGGAATAGAGTCATCACGAGAACGGGGGAATGCAATATCATCTCGATGAGCGAGGGGGATTCTCGAATTGCTTAATATCGACCAGTGATTGAGAAAAAAAACTAGTCTCTCACTACCGAGGACTGACTCCCTTTTTGAAGCTCGGTCTCAAATTCTGGTCAAGGCATATCTCCCTCCAGAGTTCCCATACGTCCCAGACAGCCGGTCGGACAACACAGGCCGCATTTCCACTGGAGTCACTGTTGTCATCTACAGAGAAAGCCAAGAACCAGCTCCGGACAGAGCCAAGCACTGAACAGAGAAACAGCCCGACATCACCAGCTAAAACCAGAATCAAACAACAGCGGCTAGACACGAGATTGAGATATACTCCAAATCAACACCATGGCATCTAACCTCTATGAACAGGCTTCAACCAACTACAAGGAGGCTTTCTCTCTGTTCGACAAACGCGGCAATGGCCGTGTAGCTCTCGAGAGCCTCGGCGACCTTCTGCGTGCTTGCGGCCAGAACCCCACGATTTCTGAGATCCGTGACCTGGAAAAGAGTGTTGGTAGCGACTGTAAGATTTACCCCTCAGCCTCTATGTTTCTTGAGCAATGCTTCTCCTGGTCTAAATTCAGTGCCATTTTTGCGGGCGAATCATGTGCTAACCAAATATTTTTATTACATGAACAGTCGACTTCGAGACCTTCCAGCGTATCCTAAACCGCCCCGGCGGCTTCCGCGACCCCGGCGAGCCGGAAGAGTACTGCCGTGGTTTCCAAGTGTTTGACAAAGACATGACGGGCTACATCGGTGTTGGCCAGCTCAAATACATCTTGACCAACCTGGGTGAGAAGATGACGGACGACGAGGTTGATGAACTACTCAAGGCCGTCGATACTTCTTCGGGCCAGGTCAACTACACTGGTGAGCAGAAGAAAAAACCCAGCATGTATTTTTCGCATAATCCTTGCTAACGTAATGTGCAGATCTTGTCCGCACCATTCTGGCCAACTAAGCGGGCCCGATAGGAATCCGAGTGCGTCACCTTCGCCTACAACCATTTGCCTGAATTCATCTCAATGTATGCGCTACGGAGACACGAACTGTTACGCTTTCTGCCACGTCTTGTTCCCCCCTGTTACTTCTTTTGCCCGTTTTTACCTTCTGTTTTATGCTCATACCATGCATGTCTTGTCGACCTTTAACGGGTCGGCAGATCTTTGGGATGTTTGCTTTTCCGCCTTTTATTATCTCTTTTTTTATGGCGTTACCCTGCGATATTTACTGTCTTTTCATATAACAATTGATTTACAAACGTACATGTATTTATGCACATGCAAACCAGTCTGTCTTGTCTCTTGGGCTTGGGAGCTCTTGTGGAGTAGTACTAGGAGACGTGATAAAATGTTGTGGAGGAGGTTAGCCGAAGCATGCTACTACTTGGAGTCTGGGCCTGGGCTTTGATCACATCACCGCTCATGTATGCAAGCCCTTCCTTATAGATGGACATGGTGATGTAGAACTCATGTAGCTACCCTAATATCTTAGCCTGTGAGCTTGCGTCTACATCAGACATAGCAAAACGCTAGGGCAAGTAAATATGAAACGCCATGCATAGAACAAGGGTGTGTTGGGCGGAGAGTGTTGCATTGACTATGTATCATGTACAATGTACCGACTTTTGGGCAATAGTGCAAAGGTCCGTACATGCAAAACCAAAAGCGGGTGTATGTGTTAGTGTACATCAAGAGCAAGTAGATGCTAGAAGTAAGAGAATGTTAAGAGTATGTGTATACGTTATGTATACATACGTATGTAGATGTACGCGCTGCGCTATGTCATGCTGTTGCTTTTGCCTTGCTTGAAAATGTAATCAACTACTGAGCCAGCCACCTATGTCTTTCTTGCCTCTTGCTGATTAGACAAGCACAGTCACAGCGTCCTTTGCCCCACTACAGTAGGCCCTGAAGCCTTATTCCATCAGCATATGTTGCGCTTTAGTAATGATTTCTCTGCCGCTGCTAGTGCTCGCCTTCCTCCTCTACTAGGCAGTGGTTCGTGTTAAATTAAAGAAAGGCCTCAGGCATAACTTCCGCTTTTCTCATTTTTCTCCAGGTGCCTTCCTCATCGGCCTCTTGTTGACTTTTTGCTTCCTCAATCAGATTTGCCCCTCAAAGCTTCCCTCCTTCATCCTCCTCCATCCCTTGTATAAAGCTCAACTCGCCAAAAAAAATCCAAACGACCAAGATTCAGCCCCAAGCCGAGATCCATTCACCCAATTCTATCGCTTCATAGCTTGATTTTAGCAGCATCAGTTTCTGCTTTGCATCAAGCCACCTCGACCTGACCGCTCCATAGCTCCATTCACAGCCAAAGTTATCTACGCTGGCGTCCAACAGCCCCCCTCCGTCTCGCTCTCGCCGCTCCTCCTCTACACCTCCCACCCGTAAGAGTCGGCCGATTCTCTTGGTTGCTCTTTTCTTCCTGTTCCTCTGTATATTTACCATCGTGGCTACGTCAAGGCCCTTTAGTCGCCTGAGCTCTGTGCTAGGCCAGCTGCAACTGAGCGGAATTTCAGTCTCCCGTCCATATTCCTCGTTCCCAACCTTCTCCAAGATGATTCCCCCACAGCATCAGAAACCTCCCCAAGCTCCGCCGCTGTTCACTGGCACGAAAGAGTCTATTATTTCAGATTCTAAGGCCATGTGCGCCGCTACCTGTGGCCTTCTTGACAAGCTTGTGTCTGAGATCAGCCTGGATGATGCCAACTTCAACAACACCATCGTCCCGCAGATCCACGACGAGAACAAGGCATCCAATGGCCATATTCTGGGCTTCTACCAGTATGTCTCGCCTAATGCTGAGCTCCGCACCGCCTCCACCGAGGCCGAAGCTCTGTTGGACGACTTTTCTATCGAGATGGGTATGCGTGAGGATGTTTTCAAGCTTGTTGACGCCGTCTTCTCGCGCCGAGAGACCGAGAACCTAGACGGCGAGAGCCTGCGTTTCATCGAAAAGGAACGTAAGGCCTACATAAAAAACGGACTGTCGCTACCTGCAGGCGCCGTACGCGATCGCTTCAAGGAGATCAAGAAGCGTCTCAGCACCCTAGGAATTGAGTTCAATAAGAGACTAACCGAAGAGAATGGCGGTGTCTGGCTTACTGCAGAGGAGCTGGACGGTGTTCCCAAGAATGTGGTCGACAACCTGGAAAAGGGTGCTGGCGATAACGAGGGCAAGCTCAAGTTGACTTTCAAGTACACTGATATCTTCCCCTCCCTTAAATTTGCTACAAACCCCGAGACTCGTCGTCGTATTTTTGTGGCCAATGAGAACAAGGTATGGCCCAAATTAGACGAACCACTTAGAAACCCTGGCCACTAACATGAATAACTTGCAGTGCAATGACAACGTTGCTCTTTTCAAAGAAACTATTTCTCTTCGCGACGAGGCCGCTCGTATGCTAGGATACCCTGACCATGCTACTCTGGTTATTGAGGATAAGATGACAAAGACCCCCAAACTTGTCCACGAGTTCCTCGGTGATCTGCGGTCTCGCCTAGCTGACGGCGGAAGGAAAGAAATTGACCACTTGCTGGAACTCAAGAAGCAGGACGTGGAGTCCCGTGGTATCGAGTTTGACAACAGGTACTTCTTGTGGGATCACCGCTACTACGATCGCCTGATGATTGAGAAGGAGTACAGCATTGATGAAAACTTGATTGCTGAGTACTTCCCTCTGCAGAGCACCATTGCCGGTATGCTCAAGATCTTTGAGGAACTTATGGGCTTTTCTTTCCATGAGCTAGATGCTACTGAGCGCAGTCGCCTTAGTCCCACCGACAACGGGAAGGATATTTCTTGGCATGAGGATGTGATTATCTTCAGCGTCTGGAATGACGCTAGCGAGGGCGACGGCTTTGTCGGCTACCTATACCTAGATTTGCATCCCCGTGCTGGAAAGTATGGCCACGCTGCCAACTTCAATTTGCAGCCTGGGTTTGTCAGGGAGGACGGCTCACGTCAGTATCCCGCCACTGCTCTAGTATGCAACTTCAGCAAGCCTACGGCCACTCGCCCTTCGCTCCTCAAGCACGATGAGGTTGTGACTCTGTTCCATGAGCTTGGCCACGGTATTCATGATCTTGCTGGACATGTCAAGTACAGCCGCTTCCACGGTACCAACACCGTAGGCGACTTTGTCGAGGCTCCTTCTCAGATGCTAGAGAACTGGTGCTGGACACCGGAAGTACTAAAGCGCCTATCAAAGCATGTCGAGACTGGCGAGTCGATCCCTGAGGATTTGATTAAGAAGCTGATTTCAACCAAGCATGTAAACGGTGCTTTAGCTAACCTTCGCCAGCTGCACTTTGGTATTTTTGACATGACTGTGCATACCCCTAAGTCTCATGCCGACATTGAAAAGCTCGACACTTCTAAGACATACAACGAGCTGCGTGCGAGCATTTGCCACTTACTGGGCCCCGATTCTCTAGGCGTGAAAAGGTATGAAAACCCGCTAGTCTCACATTACATCACCGGAATTTCCAATGAATCTTTGCTAACCGACTATGACATACACAGCGACTGGGGTCATGGTGAAGCCACCTTTGGCCACTTGATGGGTGGATACGATGCCGGATACTACGGCTACTTGTCGTCTCAGGTTTACTCGACCGATATGTTCTACTCGGTGTTCAAGAATGACCCTATGAATGCAGCTGAGGGTCGTCGTTACCGCCACACTGTCTTGGAAAAGGGTGGCAGTCAAGACGAAATGAAAACGCTAGAGCAGTTCCTAGGCCGCAAACCCAACTCAGAGGCCTTTTACCGTGAGCTTGGAATCCCCTCTGCGTAGACGTACAGTGGGTGGGAGAAAAGGCACAGCCAACAATCACAACCATATCAAACCATCAAACCAAAGCATCAATAATGGATAGGGCAGGCCGACATTCTGCAATTATGATTATCCATCCCATCCTTTTTTTTTGCCGTAGTCCTTTGCGTGTTAATGTGATTTGTTGATGTGATGGATGGATGTAGAAGGCGGTGAGTGGAAAGTAAACAAAACGCGACTGAACCAACCAATCAAAAAAGCCCCACAAAACTAACGAAGGCATGTTGCTGGGAACGTCAACATCGATTATTTCCTACCTCTTTGATCAACAGGGCAAAGGCTTCAAAGAAAAGGAACTTGGGACGAATATATGCATGCTACGATAAGAGCTATCTCCACGCCGTATTTATCTGCATCTATTTCCAATTCTTTCTCAATTCTTCGAATTTGACGTTACGCGACCATTTTATCCCCTGAACCTACTTCCTTTACGGAACACGAGCGAGATTTCATCGCATGCTGCACGGGAACGACTTCTCTAGTTTTTCCAGTGACGACACATTGCCACGATACAGGAAAATATATCTTTCATAATTCACCGCTCTTCAGTTACCCGTAGATATCAAGACAAACCCCCACCATCTTGCCGAACTCTTTACGTATTATAGCGTACCTCCTAGCGATCTGGGCAGGTGACTTACCATGATCTGTCACGAAGACTTTGTGACATACGACGCCAGATTGGCATCGTTCACGAACCCCAAAAAGCGTGCGACTACAGCCAATGGAAGAGCAGGCAAGATTATGCGATGGCCGCACGGATCAATCCGCCCCGAAGATGTAAGCCGAAATTCCTACTTCTCATGCTCAACTTCAAGTCAGCCTGATGGATGCAAATTCAACTACTCGCTGCAGGACCAACGACATTTCATACTGACGAATGCAGATGGCTGCTGCCGGCATGTTTTTCGATCCTGCGACTACGAATCCCGACCACACGATATGCTTCCACTGCGGCAAGGGGCTAGACGGCTGGGAAAATGGTGATAACCCGTTCGATGAGCACCTGACACACTCACGCTCATGTGGTTGGGCAATTCTTAAGGCTGTAGAGTTTGGCGTGGACAGCTACGATCAGCTGGATCCCATGGATCCCGGTCTAGTCGAGGCCCGACGAGAGACTTTTGCAGGCTTGTGGCCTCATGAAGATAAAAAGGGATGGAAATGCAAAACAAAGCAGCTTGTAGACAGCGGCTGGGTGTATACTCCGACCCTTGAGTCTAATGATATGGCGACATGTCTGTACTGCAGTCTAGCTCTAGATGGATGGGAGCCTGGGGACAAGCCCATGTGAGTAACGCTATTGTTGATGCTGGCCAATGTCCCTGCGAGTACATGCTGACAATTACCCTCCAGTAACGAACACGAAAGTCGCAGTGCAAGTTGCCCTGTAATCCTTGCGCTCAAGCGCAACAAGAAATCACGAACCAAGAACTCGACATTAGGCAACACCTCGCTTCTCTCTTTGCAATCCAATGCAACTTACATGTCGGAGCAGCCTTCGATAAATACAGTAGCTGAGCCTGAAGACAGCGTGATGACGACCACCTCGATGACTTCTAAGAAACCGACTCGAGCGAAAAAGTCAACTACAACTACCAAAGGGCGCAAAGCAAAGGCGAAGAAAGAGGAATCAGCTGAGCTAGAACCTATGGATGCGGAACAGGATAACCAGTTGGAGCCTGAGCCTGTACTAGTGCTTTTACCGGCGCCCACACCTGCGCCTGCGCCTGAACCACGGAAAAGAGCAACAATGAACAAACGAACAAGTGAAGCCATGGAGGATTCGGCAATGACAGAGGCCGAGGCCCCAGCACCCAAGAAGAAGACGCGCGGACGAGCAGTGAGTCCAGCTGCTACATCCCTAACAGAGGATATTCGCTTGCTGCAAGTCGAACCACCGACGAAGAAGAATGGCAACAGAAAAGCTGCGCCAAGACAGTCAACCCGCTCTAGTCAAGAACGAGAATCAAGCAACGCCTCATTTATGTCAGCCATTTCGACTACACAAACACAATCCATGCTGGAAGATATCCCGGACGATGAGGAGATTGACAAGCAGCTAGAGGCTGATCTTGAAAGATTTACAGACCATGAAGATCTCAGTGCTGATTCCGACTCTGAGCGACGGTCACGCTCTCGAGTTGAAAGCTACCAACCAGTTCAAACGGCCCAAGCGCAAAAAGTCAAAAGCCCTGTTCGTGATGCGCCAAGCAGCTATGCGATGTTTGACCCGTCACCGGCCGTATCTGAACAGGATGTTGAGGCGGAAATGAAGGCCATGGAGGTTGAGATGAGAGCGTCAAGGGCCAAAAAAATCGAAGTCAAGCCCCGCAATGAATTGGAACCAGAGTACGAGGCGGAGCCTGAACCTGGGCCTGAGCCTGAGCTACAGCCAGCGCCCCCTAAGAAAGGACGCAAAGCTGCGGCATCCCGCAAAGTCTCAAAAACAAAGAGTGCTAAGGATACTTTGGAACCAGCATCTGAAGCTGATCCCTGTTCCGCTGCAGCACCTATGGAAGAACAAGTACTTCCCGAACGGCCTGCTATCACTCTGAACATCCACCAAGATGAGGATGAGCTTGTTGGTAGTACCAATGGAACATCAGCCACGGTTATTAAGAAGACCACGACTGTGTCGGCCCCATCCAAGAAGAGCAAGGCTAAGCAAACAAACAAGCAAAAGCCCACAAGCGACACCACTGACGGAGGCCAAGATGAACTAGAGAATCAGCCGGTACAAATAAAAGTGGCTAGCAAGACCAGTGTTGTCACTCCCGCCGCAGTAATTGAAAAGGCTGTGGATAATACCCCGTCGCCACCACCGCCACATGTCTCGCTCAAAATCAAGTCGAAAGTAAAACAGGCGAAAGAGCCTGAGACCCAACCTGGAGCTGAGCATGAGACCGGACATGAGCCGGAAAAGTTCCTAGAGTCACAAGAACGGTTCGAGTTGGAAGTCGAGGAGCCTGAAGAACAGTCTCAGCCAATACAAGGAGAAGCTACATCACCATCCCGACCAGCCACTGCGTCCTCTATTCCAAGGCCACTGCCTCAGTCTCCTCGGCGAACACAAGCACAAACACAACAGGCAAATACACAGGCACAGACAAAAGCACAGACGCAACCCCCCCACCTTACGTCCTCACCAATAGCCCTACGCTCATCCCCCCGTCTCCGGCATGCCATTGCCCTGTCACCGTCCCAATCCCCACAGGCATCTGATGTAGAAAACAAGCCCCCCTTGTCCATCTCGGGGGTCCTGAACTTACCACTTAAAAAGGTTGTACTAGCTCCGCCAGTCGAAAATGTTGGTGTTGGTGCCATGGCCTTGGATACATCAGCTGGTGAAGCAACACCACATCTTGGCCGCTATGAAAGTCATGTAACACTTGCCCCAATGGGGTCACCCGGTAAACGCACCGTAATGACAAATATCCGTACGGTCAGTGCCCCGTGGGCGAGCATCGACGTAGACCAGCTATTTGACGACTTTGCAACTGGAGCCCACGGCAGTAACACGACAGGAAAAGACGCCGAGCAAAAGGGACGAGAAGGGGGGGATGCTGCGCTTGCAGAGACTGCCATTGCTAGTTCAGCAGCATGGATGGACCTACTCCAGGCCGACCAACTGAGTGCATCAGAGAAAGACATGACGGTTGAGCAGTGGATACATCACAATGCTGCAATGGCAGAGAAGAAGATGAGGCAGGAGTGCGAGGCCATGGTGAGCCGGTTTGAGAGCGAAGGGAGCAAGGCCATGAGGGTCCTGGAGGGTCTAGTTACAGAGTAGAGGGGAAAGAGAATGGGCGAGAGTCCAAGGGGGGACGTGGGCAGTTGCACTAGGCCGGAACGAAGGTTTGTATCTGGGCTAAATTCTTTTAGGTTCATCTTTTGTTGTATTGTAAGATTCGCCATTATTTGCTTTCGCGAGAGAACTTTTGTTAGTGAGTGAATAAGCAAGTGAGTGAGTAGCATGTAATCACCGCACTATCAATGGGGAAATTCTGGACAAGGGGAAGCATAAGGCCCGAGTATGTATGGCATATAGCTTTCATCCAATAGAGCCAGATGTCCCATTGCACTTCCGTTCTCACTTGTCAGGGCAAGCAAAGCCCCCAAGGTTCCATTGTGAGTTAGTCCATGCACGCATAACACCACCATATCATTGTTGGAGAAGTGGCAAGCCAGGAGCTAGGAGCTAAAAGCCAAGAGCCAAGACTCTGGGGCAAAGACGGCTCGGCGTCTGAAGTGGAACACGCGCACAAATGGAGATAGACAGACACGCACGGCAAAAGAGAAGGAGATGTTGTGTATGGTGCCGAGGTATCGGCATCGGACCAAGGGTGATGTGAAGAGGGGAAAGCATAGAGGCAGGGGGAGGAGAGAAGACATGAAAGAAGCCAAGAAAGCAAGAAGACACATGGAGATACGGTGAGAAAAAGAAGAGGAAACGAGGCGTGACGTGGATTGTAAGTGCTTATTGGAGGGTGAGAGCGGGTAAATAGGTGAGTAGACTAAAGGAGAGGTAGTGTTGTTGGGAGGAGCAAGCATAGGAGAGACCAAGATTACGTGCGATGCTACAAGATAGACCGTCGAGTTTGAGAATGCAGCACCTATGAAGACATGGAGGTGACGCTGAGCGATATACCCACGATGCTACGCGGACAAACATAAAACAAGCAACACCCACCGTGATAAACACTCATCGACAAGTCGGTCTGCAGCTTTGAGGTGTTTTTTTATCACCGCTGCTCCGTCCCATCCATCACAAGCAAATGAGCAAAGACTACGCCCGCTCTTGCGCGTAAAATAGCGAGTGGGTTGCTGAGGACAGCTGCTCCAGCACACAATTCAACAGTGTGAATGAGCGTAGCGAGGGTAGGGGGACTTGGCATGAAAGCATGAGATAAGCGAGTGAGTGAGAAGGTCAGAGTGACATCTCACATTGATGCGAGATTTACATACATCTGTGTGTTTGATAGAACTATGGTTCAGTTTCCAAACGGGCTGCCGAGCCCAAAGCAAAAGGACATGCTTGGAGAAAAGAGCGAGATAGCAACACAATGCCGACCAGCAAATAGGCCCTGGACGTGGGAGAGGTCAAGGGAAGGGTGTGTCGAGGGAGAGATAGGGCAGGCAGGAGGTTGAATGTGTGGGCGTCAAAATAAGACAGGGAAACAGAAGAAAACAACATAAAAACAGCCAAAAAGGGAGAAAAGGGAGAAAATGTCTTGGCTGGCACCTATACCATCCCAGCACATATAAGAGAAAACAAAACATCCAAGGGCGAATTGAATTAAAACAAGATGATCTTATCAAAATCTCAAAGCCAGCCTACAGCGTATCACAGGAATAAAAGCGGAGAAAAGACCTTTCTTGTAATGCCAAGACAACGGCGCAAAGCTGAAGCAGGGAAAGTGCGGGGGCGCAGAATTGGGGTTTGGCGATGCGCCGCCTGAACCCCAACCCAACGCGTGTGCTTCCCCCGGGCTTTGCTCTTGCTTTTAGAGGCATGAGGTGGTGGGATACAGGAGGCTGACGTTCCACATCAAAGGTGGAGAACAGCGCAGGGAACAGGGGCCCAACAGGACAGTGACTAGAAAAGTTGGGGTAGTTAGGGCTAAGAAGGCTCTCTTGGTCTTTTGTCCAGGCCTGGAATCTACCAACCGCACAAGCTTAACTATTGTTTTCTCTTGTATGGATGCCAAAATTCCTTGCTTATCTTGCCTGCTGGTAGGGCCTGGATCCCAGGGAGACACAGGGGAGGAATGAAGGGAAGCAAAGGCTGGCTAACCGAGGAGCCTTAAGCGTTGTAAGCGCCTTCAATCGGCCGTGACCAGACTTAGGGTTATGGCTGCAAGAGGCAGGGTTAAGCGCGGCTAGGAAAAAGTGCATGATGGGATAAGCTTGGCTTTTTTTTTTTCCTTTTCTTTTTCCAACGTTGACAAGCACGGTGCAGGCCAATTACAGACAAACGTGGTTGAGGCTCTTCAGCCTAGCAAAGAGCCGCCTGGCATGATCAGACTGAAGAGGAGGGGCAGATGATGAGAAGGGGCCAGGCTAATCGGCGAAAACTAACTCCGTGTAGATGGCCATAGCATGCACATGCACATAGATTCACACCCAACGCAGTGTGTATTGCGCCCCGTAGGCTGCCCCCACGCCTCTTCTTCTTCTCGGGCTCATGCATGCGTACCATGCTTGATATTTCTGCTGTGTTTCTTCGCTGCTGGGCGCCCTGCTACAGGTCGGCGTTCTATTGGGTCAAACTAGAGGGAGAGAGTGAGTCAATTTCGCATGTCTACATTCTTTTTAATCTGGTCCCCTCTTGGAAGCGACCGCGTTCTTTGGTACTTGGCTCTGATTTGTGCAAGAGTGGCTAGGGCTAAGCCAGCATTTGAATTCAGGCTGAAGTCCTCAGTAGAAGGACGAGAGGAGCAAGAAAAGGAGGAGAGGGGGAGGACAAGAGGGACTTTTCCCTCTGATGCAGTGCCAGCCAGATCTGCAAGAGATGGGAAGAAAGAAGCAGAGGAAGGGAGGGAAAGAGGGGAGCAAATGCAACTGGTCGGCCGGCTCTTTAGTGTGTATGCACATGTGCGGTGCATGCATACGTGTACAACGGGCTGTAGTGAAGCTGCTGCTGCTGTGACGCATTTGTGAATCTCTAGTGAGGCAGCAGTAGCAAGATGCATGCACACAGACGCAGTACACGGCACAACCAAGCGCCCCAGGGCACGCATGTACGCGCACATAACAAGATAGCATAGATAGCGAGATGGTGAGATTGATGGACAGATACATGCATAGTAGATGCATAGATAACCACGCGTCCCCCTCTGAACCAACACATCTACAAACAACACGGGGGGCCAGTGCCGTAGATCTGACGCTCTGCTTGCTGTCTGTTCGTCAAGCCAGCCGCCCCCGTGGTCCGAGGTCAGGCCCCCCCCCCCCCAGGGGACGGGGTCGAGAAAGAGACGGTCGCTATGCTCTTGTGCTTTTTCTTCTCTTCAAGTTGTTTGAAGCCAAGAACGTGAGACCAGTTTGTTTTAGCCAGAGGATAAATTGAGAAAAAAACAAGGACAGCTAAGACCGCCAAGACAAGACGACACGAGATCAAGAGGAGAAGGAAAAGACGCATAATGTGGCCAAGGTGTCACTCAGGCGTGCACAAAAGGCTTGTTTCCCTTTCATTTTCTCCTTATATGCATTCTCTCCTTGGCTCCCCATTCTCATTATCTCTTGGCTTCTTGGCCTTTTCCCCGCCCCGGCTTGGAAATCTGGGGTTGGACCGGGATCTCAATCCTCTGTTGGTGTTAACAACAAGGAGAAACGCAGTCAGAGGAGCTTTGACGTTGACGTTGTTTCTGGACAACTCTTGGCGCTCTCAAATGGTGAAGCTTAGAGCCAGACCAAGTTCTTACTCTGCCTTTCAGGGCAAGATATAGCGCTTCTTTTGCCGCTCTGGGTCTCGCGCTGGCTCGCCCTTATCTATTTAGTAGTATTGTGCGCTGGTGATGTTGCTTTGGCGGTTTGGTCACGAGACAACGGGGCTCGGAAGTCTTTCCTATTTAGAGAAAAGGAGAGAGGAAGCAGAAAAGACAAGAAACAGCGCAGAGGAGCAGGAGCAGCAAAGCAAAGAAAAGGCCGCACCATCGCAGCAGGAGAAGGTAGATGGAGATGTGAGCAGGGTCCTAAGGGTTTGGCCAAACCCTAGTGAAGCAGTGTAAGTCAAGCAACAATGTTAATGGACAGGCATCGTGTTCTTGGGGTGTGTGAGCTAGGCCGGACACAACATGAAAACATGTTTATGATGCCAGAGGCTCTACATTATCGCTGCCCAGATCAACGACGAGATAGCAGCAGAGAGAGCGTAAGACAGTGCTCAGTGTTGCATCCAGCCTTGCATAGGCGCTGATTGGCTGGCGAGGGGGTGCTGCTATTTGCAGTAGACTGCTTGCAGACAAAGGGTCTGTTCTCGCCTGTTCATGCCACTTTATGAGGAAATGAGCGAGTGGGCTAGTGAGTGAGCGGTAGCTGAATTACTGAGTGAATGTCAGTATACGTGTGAGGTGAGAGAGTGTGAGTGAGCCTTGTCTGTGTATGTGAAAAGTCTCAGTCTGTGTGATGCATCAAGTGGCTGGATGTTCCTCTCCCCCCCCTCCAAATACCCAAGCACCCTAGAACCCAGACACATAAGACGAGCTTAATTCAAGCTTAATCGGAATGTTTTATTTATCTTCCATTTTATTCATGCTGTGCTTCTGGGTGTTTTTTGCTCTCGGTTCCAAGCCCGCTAGCCCTAGCTTGAGTCTAGCCCCCGGGTAGCCAGCTGGCCTAGGGCTCTTCTCTCTTGCCTCTGGCCTGTATCTGCATCTCTGTATGGTCTCTTCTTGTCACCAGTTGCTGCTGTTTCGGTTGCGCTTCAAGGCCAAGAGCAAGAAGGGGGAGAAGGAGGTTTAGGAGGAGGAAGAGGAAGCACACTGGCGAGGACCACGGCACAAATGAGAAAACAAAAAAAGGAAAAAAAAGAAAAAATGCTAGAAGAGCAAACCAAAACCGCCAAGATATTTAGAGTAAAAAAAAGACCGGGCTCAACATGAGTGACATGACGTTTCGATGCTGAGCGGGCAAAGTAGAGAGAGAGAGAGAGAGAGAGAGAGAGAAATAAACATGGGAGGAGAGGGACCTCAGAGCTCGATGTTGGGAGACATATTGATGTATAAAGCTTGTCTGCAAGCCCACCTCGTCCCTTTCCTTCTGTTCTTCCTGTCTTCATGTTCCACATGCCCTTCTTCTTTTCTTTCGTATCCTCCTTCTCATCTCTGTTTTTGCCTCTGCCTTTGACCTAGTCTTGATCTGCTCCCTCGCCCTCTCCATTCCATTTCTCGAGCTCTGTAGCTTACTAGATCTGCGTTTTCTCTTTTTCCCTTTCTGTCTGTCTGCTTTCGTACAAAGGCCGCTTGCCGCCCTTTTCTCCCGCCTCATTTGCCTCCTTATTAGCTGAAGACTTGTGTTTTTATTCCTGTCCTGTTTTCCTTTTTGCCTTCAAGCCAGGGGCTTGTATATATATTGCCCGCATCGCCTCTCAATCAACACCCTTCTGGTGCTTTCACTTAGTCTTGCCCGACCAAGAACTTTGCCTTTGCTTCCTTTTATAGTCTGATTCGTTCTACATTGACTTCCTTTCTTCGAATCTGTTCCTGCTAGCCAGTCTTCTTCACTATGACTCGGGACATTGCTCGCACCGGAAGCGGTGATGAAAGTGGCTCCGGCCTTGAAAAGCCGGCCTTCTCGCAGCACGAGGTCAGTGCTGGCATTATCCAACCAGACCTAGTTGATCCGGATGCTGGCAAGAGTGACGAGGAACGTGCTTTGTTGGTAAGTCGCCGAATAGTACCTGTCTGTCTGTATGCTATGTTGTACAGGTTTCTAACACTGTTTTGCTCCATAGGATCGCAAGCTTATGCGCAAGCTTGACTGGACACTGATGCCCTGGGTGAGTTCCCTTCTACACTCATGCTGTCCTCCGATTGGCCAACTAATCCTTTTTTGAAATCTAGCTCTGTTTCCTCTATCTCATCTCCTTCCTAGACCGTACCAACATCGGAAATGCCAAAGTTGCTCACTTGACCAAGGACATTCCTATGAGCACTCCCCGCTTCAACGATACTCTTACGATTTTCTTTGTTTCCTACAGCTTGTTCGAGCCTCTGGCTAATGTGCTGCTGAAGCGGATGCGCCCATCCGTCTTCATTCCTATGATCATGTGAGTCTGCTCATGGACCTAGCCAGCTTCCTTTGCTAGCGTGTTTAGTTACTTACATTCAACCGTCCGCTGTAGGTTCTTCTGGGGCTGCACTATGCTGGGCATGGGATTTATTCACAACTGGGAGGGGCTCATGGCCTCGCGCTTCTTCCTCGGTCTGACTGAAGCCGGTTTGTTCCCCGGTGTGTCCTACTATCTATCTTGCTGGTACAAGCGCAGCGAGTTTGGCTCTCGCCTGGCCATTTTCTTTTCTGCTGCCGCCATTGCCGGATCGTTCGGTGGTCTGCTGGCTGCAGCCATCTCCAAGATGGACGGCATCGGTGGCAAGCAAGGCTGGGCCTGGATCTTCATCCTTGAGGGCTTGTTGACGATCATTGTTGGTCTGCTGTCGTTCTTCTTCGTGCACGACTTCCCCCATGAGGCCAAGTTCCTGACTGACGACGAGCGCGCTCGTGTGCTATACCGTCTTAGCCTGGACAACCAGAGCTCTATTGATGAAAAGTTCCAGTACAAGTTCCTTTGGCAGTCGCTGACTGACTGGAAGACCTACATTGGTATGCTCATGTACATGGGAGCCCTGATGCCCATGTACTCCTTCTCGCTATTCCTGCCTACCATCATTAGCAGCATGAGCTTCACTACTCCCGACAACATCATTCGCAACCAGCTGCTCAGTGTGCCGCCCTACATTTTGGCCGCCGCCAACACGATGATTTGCGGTCTATGGTCTGATCGTCTGGGCCGCCGTGGTGTCTTCCAGACGCCTCTGGGCCTGCTGGCTATCGCTGGCTTCCTGATGGTCATGATATCCACCAGCCCCTCGGTACAGTACACTGGTACCTTCCTCGCTGCGGCCGGGACATATGCGCTGATTCCTATCTCGCTGGCTTGGGTGGCTAACAACATCGAGGGAATGTACAAGCGTGGTATCACCATGGGTCTGGTTGTTGGCTGGGGTAACCTCAACGGTATTGTGTCTAGTAACGTGTACTTTGACGGCCCGCGCTTCTTCCAAGGCCATGGTGTCGTGCTGGGCTACTTTTCTATCTGCACTATCTTTGGTAGCTCGTTGATGATGTACCTGCTGAACCGCGAGAACAACCTGAGACGTGAGGGCAAGAGAGACCACTGGATAGCCGGCAAGAGCGAACAGGAGATTGCTGAGATGGGTGACAACCGCCCTGACTTCCACTATGTTATATAGGGAGGGGGAGGGTACTCGCAAGATCTGTGGCCCATCGCAAAATGGGGTTTAATATAGGGAAGGGATGGGGGAAATATCCGGTGAATTCCTGGGGACTACGGATTTAAGGGTGGGTAGACACCTGCTTTGGATAGCCTGTGTCTTGGACGTTTCTGCTTGGTCTAAAAGCATTTTCATGAATTAGTTGCTTTATGTCTTGCTGTATATCGTTAAAAAATAAAGTGTGATGATGGCCTTGAAATAAAAAAAAAACATGGCTGTGCGTGCATGAAGTAATCTTGGGTTACACATATATGTTAAAGCTGCCCGTAACGTGCTTGTCAAAAAGGTGCTTTTAATTACCTACGCGCGGGAACACTCTTTAATTCTCATCCATACCCTTTATTTCCGGCCCTCTACACCCACCAAACCGCCTGCTCCTCTTCTCGTTTCGTCTGGCCCGGGACATAGCCTCTATTCCGGCCTCCGCCCTTATCCAGTGCCAACAAATCGCGCAACTGTGCCCTCAATGTTGCTAGCTCTCCTTTGCTTATGAGAGCCAACTGCTTCTCGCGCTCACGGCGACCGCTGCCCTTTCCTGTCTTTCGCTCGGCCTCGCTAAGTTCCTCGCTATCATACTCAACGCCCAACTCCTCGGCTGCTGTTTTGAGCCAGTTCTCCTGCTTGCTTGAGCGCTCTTTGGCGCTGTACGCATCAGCTAGCTTTTTGGCCAGCTCTACACGCGGCTTGTACTTACCCAGAGCCTTGGGGTCGATCTGAACCGTCTGCATCTCGTCTAGCGCGTCACGCTTTTTGTTCTTGGCCGAGTGAATCTTGCCAATTAGGCGCCGTGTGGCCGTTGCCTCGTCGGGCGTGCAAATGAGAATACTTGTTCCTGTCTGTTGGGCACGTGCTGTACGGCCTGACCGGTGTACGTATGTATCTGCTGTGCGTGGGACATGGTAGTGAATGACCTGGTCCATGCTGGGGATATCTAAACCACGTGCTGCAACGTCCGTGGCCACTAGAATCCGCGTCTCCTTGCCGCCTGCCTTGACCCATTCGATAGCCTGTAGGCGTGCCTTTTGAAGCATCTGTGAGTGCAAGCCCTTGGCCTGGAAACCCAGCTGTTGCAGGAACGGCACCAAGCGTCTAACGGCCTTGATGGCGTTGGTGAAGACAAGAGTGCGGCGGGGTGGCAACAGGGCAATGGCGCTATATAGAAATAGATCCTTTTGCACTGCGTCGCCGCACTGCAATAGACCCTCTTGTAGTCCCGAGGCCAAGTGTGACGCGGGTGACACGTCGATAAGTACGGGGTCTTCCTCGCGGAAATGCAGGCGTTGGGCTAGATACTCCATGCTCTGTTCCTCGGATGTCATTGCTTTCTTGCCCTTGCCGCCGAGCTTTTGGTGTAGCGCTTTGTTTAATGTTGCTGAAAAGACAAGGGTCTGACGGAAAACCTCGGCTCCGCCATCGTCCTCGTGCTCTGCTATGCCGGCTACTAGCTCGCGGCGGTCCAGAGCCTCGAGGATGGACGAGGCCTCTTCGAAAGAGCCATCGGCTAGTAGTCGATCGGCCTCATCGATGACCAAGAATTGAATGCGCTTAAACGCATGCAGAAGCGGTCCTGCGTCGCTTAGTAGCTCCCACAGACGGCCAGGTGTACCCACAACAATGTCAGCCTTAGCCAACTGGCGGAGTTGCTTGACTTGGGCTAGACCGCCGGTCACTGAGCACACATACGGCGCCTTGGGGAGGCCGTGGCATACATTTTGCAGATGGGTGCTGATCTGACGGGCCAGCTCACGTGTTGGGGACAAGATAAGGGCGAGCGGGACCTTCTGGCCCTGCGCCATTTCATTGGCCATGGGGTTGTCTCCGCTGTCGTCGCCATGCTCACTGCTATCGTGCTTCTCCAGCCATTTTTCGATGATGGGAAGGCCAAAGGCTAGCGTTTTGCCAGTGCCCGTGGCGGCTTTGCCAATAACGTCGTGGCCGGCCAGGATTTCGGGAATCGACTGGACTTGGATGGTAGTAGGCTGGGTGAATTTGAGTCGCTCGAGGGCGCTGATTATTTCGGGGCAGAGATTCAGTGAGGCCCATTCTGACATGTCAAGCTCTTCCGTCATGTTGTCCATACTTTCAAGCACAGAAAATGCACTCGCTGAAAGATCTTCTTGTGCGGGTGTCGCGGGCTTGTTATTGGTCTTTTTTGAGGGCTTGTCTTTCTTGGAGCTGCTCTTCTCGGTCTTGGGCTTGGGCTCGGACTCGACGGCGTCTTCGTCATCTTCGCTGTCCTTGTCGAACCCCTCGAATTCGTCTTCGTCTTTGTCGGTACCAGTATCGGACTTGGCTTCTTCCACATCTGCGGCCTCTTCGCTTTTCTCTTGCCCCTCGTGAGTAGTAGCGGCGGTTGTCTTTTTCTTTTTCTTGGGATCCGCATCTCGAACAACAAATTTTACTTTGTCGCCTTCCCGAACAACCTCTACATTCTCTACAACCTGAAGATCTAGGAGCTCATCAATGTCGTTTTGCCACGGCAGATCCCTGACATCGACAACGCGGGCGGGTTCAGTAGGTTTTTGGGCTTTGGCTGCTGTTTTGGAGCGCTTGCGTGCAGCTGGCTGACTGGCAGCAGGGAGCTTGCGCTTGTTTTGCGGTTTTTGCGCCATCGCGGCCGTATTAACAAGAGGAGGGACGGAGAATATTGCAAATTGGCGTTGATGCGATGTAAGAACCCCCATATGAAGTCGTCATTGTGTTGAAGCGATGGCTGCTAAAAAAAAAAGAGCTCGAAACTTTTCTTATCGATAAGATAGATGATAGCTGATCTTATCGGAGATAGGCAGTTAGGGTCTACACAAGGGTTTTTCAGAGTCCGACATCGACAATAGCATTGTCGTCATTTCTTTGTTTGTTAATGCGCAGCTGAACAAGGCGGAATGGCCATAATGGACTTCCAGTGAGGCTTCGGAAATTGATTTTCGTTGCTATTACTGAAGCCTTATAGAAACCTAACAAAGCCCTGCATAAGGCTTCATTGGCGGCTACCGTGTGTGCGGCCTCTGATTGGCCGGCTGGAGCGACGGGAGGGGGCTCAAGCCCAAGTTTCTTGTTTCTACCCCGATAGCTTTGGGCAGCAACACATTTGCCAGCTTAGCACAGCTTAGAGACTCTTGAAAATGTAGCTTTCCTGGCTGCTCGTGCTATCAGGCAAATTAAACTCTCATGTCGGAATGCAAGGGGGCACGTGTGTTCCTCGGAAACAATCTACGAGAGGTCTTCACACTAAAAGGGCTTCTAGAAGTGCTGAAGTGCTATTCCTCGGGCTTCTTTCGCCACTCCTAGTGACGACTGGACTGAGAAAGTCCAAGCTGGTGGCTGGGAAGAGCCACAATCAACGGGGCTGGAGCACTGTCCGTAGCATGGCTGGAGTGGCGCTCCCTATAGGACATCACAAAACACCAGAAAGATGGGCAACGGTCCGAGGAGCACAATGATGTGACTGTGGAAGAAACGGAAGAAGCGACAGTAGATGCACAACGCACGCCGCCTTGGACTTGGGGAGCTGTGTAAGCCGTGCATCACTACTGTGTGCGTACATCGCTTCAAAGAAGGGTTGTGGCTAGAGTCAAGGGGTCACGAGAGCCCCGCCCTGGACAGCTCCTATGACTGATAACCCGAGGTGGGCGGGCAATGCAGCGAGGCGAATCACTCAGCCAACAACGCAGACGTAGGACGCAGGCGAGGGAGGACTTGCAAACGCGGCTGCCCAAGAATATGGCCTAAAGCGGGATAATGTGACAGGGGCGGCAATGGATCACCACCAGTTCTTTTGATGTGGATGAGTAGTGTGTCAAACACTGTCTGCCACTCTATTTTTTTTGTGGTGTTCCCAACCAAGGTTAGGCCTGTACGTAGCAGAGTAGACAGGGTTAGGGGAGGGGGGAAGCGGGACATAGGCAAGACAGCGTCTCAGAGAAATTCTCACCGCTTGTCGAGCCCGGTTGAGATTCTTGTATGGGTTGGTTGGATTGAAGGTGCTTGATGCTGGTATTTCGATGCGATAATATGAATCAAGCCCAATGCAAGCAGCATGCCACTTAGAGCAAAGAAGAAAGGCCACACAGCAGGAAAAACAGGCGAGTCGCCGGGCAAAATGGAGGATGGACCAGGACGAGGAGGCCACGATAAGGATTGCCTCCTCCTCCCATGCCTCCGCTTCCTGAGAATCGTCTATGATGTGGTGTGGGGCATGACTGGTGGCCCTGCATGGACAACTTTCTATGCCAGGCTACATGGCTGTGTATGTGTGTGTGAGGGTCTGATGCAAGCATACATATAATGTACAATAAACATAGATACATGCACTGTATCCTGTGATTGATGTGTATTGCTACCTGGACCACTAACCGCACTGTTGCCTGTAGTAATGTATCCTGGACGTCCATAGTGCGCACCTAGCTCGTTTCACATCCTGACTTGACCTTGGATCAGTCCCAGTGATGCATTCTATGCATGCGCAAAAGTTAATCAATTGTAGCACCACCACCCAGACACAGCAGCATGTCGCAGAGGACGAGCCGACGGCAAAGCGTGGGCAAACTGATGCTGTCATTGCGGTGTGTGCATATGTTACGTTATATAAGTGAGAGCAACATAAACATAGCATATATATCATACCTACATACATACTATGGATACATATGGGAGCCATGACCCCTTTCGTCTCCCCCTCCTCTCCTTGATATATTCCATTTTCTTGCC
Source organism: Ceratocystis ficicola (assembly GCA_038407015.1). Classification (NCBI taxonomy): domain Eukaryota; kingdom Fungi; phylum Ascomycota; class Sordariomycetes; order Microascales; family Ceratocystidaceae; genus Ceratocystis; species Ceratocystis ficicola. The sequence continues at coordinate 13,843 of JAZBQP010000044.1, read as the reverse complement.
CTGCTGTCTTTCTCCTTGACTCTTGAGTCCCTATTTCCAGCTCTTAGAGATCGTTCTTCCACATCCCTTGTCCTTTGTGCTGTCCAACCCCCTCCTCGTCTAGCCGCCTCTCGTGCCCTTCTCTCCCCCGACCTAGCCCAAGCCTACCCTACTAGGGATTTGTTTATTGTTGCTTCTCTGCCCAAAAAAAAAGAGCCGAAAAGAAAGAGCAGAAAAAACGCACACACACTGTTAGCAGAGTGGCCAAAACAAAGGAGCTAAAAAGCACATACAAAATTAAGCGGTCAGAAAAATCGCAGCTTGGGATTTGCTTTGGCGTGAATATATTTATTAGACGCCCACCGCCTCCTCGCTGCAGCTGCACTTCTTTGTATCCTGTCCTGTTGTTATTCTTATTTTGCTGTTGTTTGTTCCTATTGTTGTCTTCTGTTGCTGAACTTTGCTAAACCGAAGCTTCATATTCGGTTTTAGCCACCTGGATTGCATACTGCATTACTATCCGCCCATTGCCTTTTCCCGCTTTTCTCTTACTGCTCAGAGCCGAGAGCATCACCCAACATAGTCATGCCATATGAAGGGACCGTCACCATCATTAATAACTCTGGCAAGATCATTAGCACTGTAAGAGCAACGCAGCCACCATTCCAAACCGGGCTTACCAGAGCCCTTAGCTCTGTGCGCAAAACGCACTCTGCTCTGCACCCCCGCCCAAGTAAATACCCACTAACACATCTCATAAATACAGGGTCGCCAGCTACTAAATATTTGGAAGGAAGCCAAGGCCAACTACGACGAGCGCAAAGCCCACATTCGCCAGGCCCGCAATGGCACAAATTCCGCGCCCATTCCAGAGCCGTCTTATGAAGAAGAGGAGGACGATGAAGTGCCCCCGCTGCAACAAGCCATAGACTACAGCATCGATGAATTCGATCCTACTCCACGACCCCAAGCACGCCTGTACCTTGAGGACGACAATCGCTCTTATGTAAGCCTTCGCAGCCACCGGAGCCATCGCAGTAGCCGTAGCCATCGCACTTCACACACCACCCGCACCTCAAAAACAAGAACTTCACGGCGCGAAGCCCCCAGCGAAGTGGGCAATGGCAGCACTGTCAGCGGCGCTACACAGCTCACACGCTCGAATCTGCGTGCCTTGACTGAGGTCTCCTCGGTTGCCCCTAGCCAAGCCCCAGATGGCTACCGGAGTCCATATGCTGAGACGGCACCGCGGGATATGCAGGTGTCTCGTCCGGCTTTTGCTCGTGCCCAATCTGAAGCGCCCCGGCCTGAACACCAGAGTCGCATGGAAGTGATGCAACGTCCGCCCATGCCTGTAGCCACTCGTCGTTCCAAGGCTAAGGACGATAGCGACTTGGCTTATGGAAACTTGCCACCAGATCTGGCTACCCGATACGACCTGGAGGCATGGGAAGAGTCCTCAGACGATGAAGACCCTTCAAAGCTCAAAAATATCCTTGAGGACGAGAAGCAGGTCAAAAGCCTCATCCGCAGCGTTGAACAGATCCTTGACGAAGCCCATTGCGTGCAGCATACTGCCTCATCCATTATCGAGCACTTGCAAGGCAACCCTGAGGCTGCAGCTGCCGTTGCCTTGACTTTGGCCGAGCTGTCGTCCATCCTTGGTAAGCTCTCGCCTAGCATAATCGGCCTTGTCAAGGGCGGCTCTCCTGCCGTCTTTGCGCTGCTCGCTTCGCCACAATTTCTTATTGGTGCTACTGCAGCCGTTGGCGTAACTGTCGTCATGTTCGGCGGCTGGAAGATCATCAAGCAGCTGCAAGGCGAGGCCGTCACTACCCAAAAGGTACCCATGGCCATGGCTGCACAGCCATTGGATGACGCGGGCCCGCGTCCAGGCGGTCTAAGGCGGTCTGCGACGATGCCTGCCAGCACTATGGATGGCGCCAATTCGCTTGTTGGCTCCCAGCCACAACAGGCGCTTATTTTAGACAATGCTAGCGAAGTCTCATCTATTGAGAGTTGGCGACGTGGCATTCCTGTCTTCAGCGATGATGAAGCTGAGCTTGAACTGATTAGCCCCCATGCTCACCGTCACCACAGCCGCGGCCATAGTGGTAGTGGCTTCGGGGGCGGCAAGGACCTAGCCGAGCTGGACCCGTGGGACTCGGTTTCGCAGGTTGGCCGCCCAGATAGACCGCCCCGGTCGTCACACCACAGCAGTACCGGAAGTTCAGTGTCCAAGAGCAGCCGTCGCTCGAATAGCACGAGCCACAATCAACGTGACAGGGACGGCGCGAGCTCTTCTGTTTCGCGTAGCAAGTCCGTTGCGTCTCGGTCGTCTACACGGGCCCCGTCTGAGGCTGGCACTAAACTGTCATCTTCGTCTTCCAAGTCCAAGGCCCTGTCGGTGGCATCGAGCAAGCCTGCGTCCAAGGCACCATCGCGGGCTGGCTCAGTAGTTTCTACGTCCTCGAGCTCATCTAAGAAGAATCGCAAGGAAGATAAAGACAGCGACGTGCAGTCTCGTGCGGGCTCTGAGCGGTCGCATCGGTCTAGCAGCAGCAAGAGTGTAGTTTCCACATCATCTTCATCGTCGTCTTCGTCCAAGAAGAATCAGAAGAAGAAGGAAGACAAGGACGAAAAGAAAGACGAGAAGAAGCCCAACCTTCTCAAGGCCATGTTCCACAAAAAGAAGACACAGTACGCCCATTCTGCTGTCGTTGTCTGAGCTTGGATATTTCTGTCTAGCAGCATTGGATTATTTGAAATTTCAATTGAGGCACCACTGTCTCTCTTGTCTTTTGTTGACGCGTGCCTTCCTATTTCTTTTTCTTGGTTTTCTTGCAATGACTAAAAAGAAACAGAACTAAAAAAATTTTGCAGTGCTCCTGCCTGTATGGAGCCTTTCCCTTGACTGAGGCCAACGAGGAGAAAACTAGGAACACGTGACCCAGTTGACATCTTCTCCTGCTGCTTTGTTCTCACGATGTTACTTTCTTTGGTGTTGTTGGAGTTTTTTCATCTTTTTTGTGTCTTTTCTCTTCCTCTTCTCCCCTATTTCACCCCCTTGGTTACTCTTTTTCTTGGTCTTGTCTTTGCTACCGCCAACTGCACACAAACTTTGGGATTAACAGAACAACATTATGCAACGACGGTGTTACACTCCATCCGCTTGAACTTAGGATCAGTCCATCACCATCCTTGTCGCGTGTGGCTTAGATGCGGTGCAACGGCGCTTTTATCAAACATGCCAACCCGCACATATAGATGTGTGTACACATTCACAATGGCTGCGTTGTGCAGCTTTGGTTATCTACTTGTTCATGCTTGACCAGATCTTCTTTATTTTTTTGCTTTCTTCTTGATCATTTTATCGCTCATTTAACAATCTATACAATGAAACTGATTATGTAGTCAATAACACAGAAACGCTCTTTTGCTCCCTCAACGTCTTTAGTCTTCTCCTGTTCCTGGGATCCTTGGTATCTGGGCATGGAATTCTGAAAGTGCCTTGCGCACATCGAGCCGATGGTTTCCAGCACCACTCTTGGACCATGTATCCTGGTCGTGGGGGGCATGCAATGACTTCATTTCGAAGAATGCCGGCTGGCTGCTGTCCTCAATGGAATCGTCTTGGAACGCTTTTTCTAGTGACATTCCCAATGCATAGTCGTTCATGCTGTAAACAGGCCGCCGCCACAGCCGCTTGAACCAGGATTCGTTCAGTGCTGAGCCCGCTACTGGCGAGCACTTGATGGGCTTGCTGGAATCATCACCACCAAGAATCACTTGCGGCTGAGACTTGATATTGACATTGCACACCAAAACCATTTCCTGGGTTGGTGGCGCCATTATTGCCAGAGGAATCGCAGTCTCATGCTCGGGAATCTGGCAGGCGGAGTCGATGATGAGGGCATCCCAATGGAGGCTGTAATCAGAGCGACCCCCTATGTTAAATGGATCCGAAACTCGTGTGATCCCGCCCTTTAGATTCCTGGCTCCCGAGACAGCAGAGACAAATAGGTCGGCATTAGTTAGGCGGTGGTTGGTTAGAGTAATAGCATCTAGACACCGGGCAACTACCACTTGGTACTGCATCATGATCCCGGGAGGAGGCAGTGCGAAGCGGCTGTCTTTGATGTGGTAGTATGTGCTAATGGGGCTCTTGGACGAAGCAAGGATGTCACTAGGCATAAGACGTAGCATCTGCCCTGGGCCTAGGAACGGCGCCATTTGGGCTACAATGGCGTCCGCACTCTCATGATCTTTGGTGCAGATCAAGACGGAATGGCGGTGGTCTCGCTTTTGCAGAATCTGTAGAGCGCACTCCACCAACGCTGGAGTGTATGGGACTCCAGGAAAACCCTTGATTATGAATGGTATTGTTCCATAGTTGTTGGCAACTGCTCGCGACACGGCATACTTTTGCTCGGGGAGGAGTCCCCGGCTGATGTAATTAGTAATCAACTCCGTATTTCTGAATAAAACCCCATGCTCCGTGGCTGGGTACAGCATGTTGTGCATCCAAGAGTTTCGAATTTGAGTGATGACATTACGCTGGAGAGCTTCAATGTCGAGCTCCTGCTTCATAGCCTGTTGACAAAGGGCAAGAGACAGCCGACAATCGGCAAACCGTTCAGATCCCGGTAAGACTGTGACATTGAAGGCGTCTTGGGGGTCTAAAAACGAAATGCCGCCAACTTCTACGGTAATAATACCAGTCTCATGGTCTATGAGTTTGACTCGGGCGTTGAACTCTTGTTCTCTGAGCTGGCAGAAAGTCTCTGATGCCATGTGTTGCGAAAGAGTAGAATGCGAACCAGATGAGCTAACCAAGTCAGACGCGTTCCTGTCGCCAGGTCTGCTAATAGACGGTGAGTTTTCGGAGAATACAGGACTGGCAGTTCCTGACGTAGCCGAATGCTGTGCGGGCCTGTTTATAAGTCAGTAAGTGGTGTCTGTATAAGGGCTGGCCAGTTGCAATTAACCTACTGTGAGTCCGATGCTAGACAACAACTTGAGCTAGGCGAAGATGATAGTATCTTAGCATAGGCACCAGGCTTGGACACGCCATGTTGCAGTTTCTTTGAGTAATTCCTAGTTCCAGATTCTGTAGTCCTAGGCTTCAAGAGAGCCTTGTTGCTGTTGTCGAGCAGGCGCATATAGACTATATCGTTGATGCGCAAAAGCTTGAGAGCCTGAGGACTGGTCACCTTGAAGGCTAGCCGTAGAGAGTATTGGTGCTCAGAAACAACTTTGGGCACTACGCACTGCATGTCCACGCGGCTGATTATCATATCAGTCTCGATTTGACTACTGAGGTGTTTCTCATGGGCTGTAGGGGTAAAAGACGTAGGATATGCATCCCATACTGCTTGCTGGGGGCGTGGGCTGAAAGTAACTCCAGCAAAGTGATCTTCAATATATATCTCTGCATCAGACTGGCTTAAAGATAGGGTAGACAAGATCCCGCCCTCTTCTTTGCTAACACGAGCAATAGGGCTGTGCTCAAAAGGGAGAGCTAAACCGTTAGATGATGAGAATGATGCCGAAGAACGCGAACAAGGTCTAGAAAGTGATGGAGGAGGTGCCGCAGCAGCCAGAATATTGACGGTAGCTTCTCCTATGTCTTTGTAATTCGTAGTTGCTTTTGGAGATTGGCCATTTGGCGTCTTGCCATCGTTGACCCACTGTTGAACGTACGCCCATTTGGAATTTTTTTGAATGGGAGTGAAGGGTGTCATTTCAAAGGGTTATGGATGGATCCTGTAACAATAATGAGCAGCTTGACGTGTGCCTGATAGGGTAAAATGGTGAGTGGCAGAGTGCTATGAAGGGGTTCTAAGCACTTTCTGTGGGTCACGTATTGGAAAAGCTAGAGCAAGAGGAATAGAGACAAAAGCCGGTAGATGAATGCAGGCCAAATGCGACGCAATGGATGCTCTAACACGAGGCGTTCGTTTCTTTGCAAAAACAAATAGACTTTTATTTTGCGAAGGATACCGGAACCAAAGAGAAAAAAAAGCTACAAGAAGAAGAGTAAAGAAGAGGGATTATGTAGGAAAACGAGAAGCAGAACCGAAAGTGGGAATATAGGAAAAAATCAATTGCAGCTATGATGCATATAAAATCAAGGATCTTGAAATGTAGATGCTCTCGGCGCGGAGGGGTCGAGACTGGGCCCGATTGGTAATGGATACAAGTCCGGATTCACGATGTAGACGGGACTTAGAAAACAAAGTCAATAGTTAGTAAATAAAAGCCAGTAACAGAATATAGTCAGTACCGAGAGTAAGATACAGTGCTAAAGAAGATAGCAGGAAAAAATGCCCCAAGAGTCCAAGTAGGAAGAAAACTCTCGAGAAACTTGTTTATTTGTTGTGAAGAGTGGGTTCTACAGTGAAATGAGGAAGTCGCAAACGGAACCTATCAGGACGTGGCTTCCCTTTACGTCTTACTGTTCTACATTTCCGGTTTCATATCATTCTATTTATCTCTTGATAATCTAGTTACTTCCCTTTAGCTGATGGATGTGAGCATATATTTAGATTTAGATGCAAGTGCTTTCCTTTTGGGGTGGGTTCTTGGATGCTTTTAAGAGTAAATGTTAGGAGGACGTGCTGAATGTCCTAGAACGAAGGGAAGAAGGAACAAGTGATTCTTGATTGTTGTATGTACCTATCTGGTTCTAACTTGAAGAGCAGATCTCAACTGATTTGTACATCCATTACTACCATGTCTAGACTAAACACCGTCGCATTAACAGTTTTCGCTATTTAAGGTAGACGTTGAATACAACAACAACAACAACAACAACAATCTAGACCAAACACATGGGTCTTGGAAGAAGGTCCTTTGTGTCTGATACTAACCCTAATGTATTGGCGAGTCGGACCAGGGTTAAACATCCTAGTAATCCTGACCTCAGTTACCTTTCTTTCATGTTGCACACACGCAGTATCTAAACTGGTAGTTACTTCTTTCATGGTTGCTGCTAAAGATAGCATAATGTGAAAGGTCAATAAATGAGTATAAAGCTCGTCCTATCGAGTGCATACACATGCGTTGTAAATTTGAATTTCTTTGTATGCAACCTTAGGTGCCTAGTTTGGAATTGGTTACTATGAAAGAAGAAGAATGTAAAACCCAAAGGTTTGTCTCACTGTACTACAGGATCCTTTGGTCTTTGGGATTTCTTGTTGGCTTCTTGAACAGAAAACCTCCCTTCGACAAAAAACATAAATAGTCACGAAATTTAAACAAAAACTGCAAATAAACAAAACACTCCAAAATAAACAAAACACTCCAGTCTACTACATAGCCAGCAACACTGATAGTGACAACGAATACAAAATCAACAACAAGCAACAAACAATAGGCAATAAGAACTTGTGGAATTGTTCGCTCGCTCAGCGCTCTATAGTCTTCTAACAACAGCTTTACGATGACTCTGCCTCAACTCCAAACATTCAGCTTCGAAGAGATTGGTGATGATATCACCTTGGCCATCTATTCATCCATTTCTAATCTCTTTCCGCCCCCTAGTAATGATCGCGAGAATCAGTCGGATGCCCGCCAGCGTCGAGTCACACGCCTAGCCCTTGTTTCCGGATCTCCTAAACGAGACCTCTTCTCTGATAGCGGAGTCAACGTCGCGACCCGCTTTCGCCGTCTACACAGAAACCCAGATGGTGGTGCTATAGATGAGGATGGTTCGAGTTCTGGGCTCGATGATGATGGTTCGAACTCTGAAACCAACGACTTGAGCGTAGCCGATCAGGATGATTACCAGAGTGGCTATCATGACCCTTTACAGCCCTCTGAAGGTTTCTGCAGCTTTCGCCATGCGCAAGTTCATAGCCTTGAAAACCAAATAATAGCTGGGGCTGAGCTAGCCTCTCGTAGCTCTTCTAGCGAAGACAAAGTCGCTGACACAGCCCAGATCGAGATACCAACCGCTGCTACCCCTAAAGCCTCTGGCTTCAAGCCCAGCACTGCCAAAGAGAGTGCTGAAGCAGCCAAAGACTCTGCTTTTGCTACGCATCACCACCTTGAGTATTCAAGCTTTCGAGACACTCGCTTGTGCGAAATGGAGACATTCGTGGACTACGGCTGGAACATCGACATGGAGTCCTGCGTTGCTTTAGCACCTACTGACTACTGCTTTGTCTGCCAAAACACAACTATCCACGGCGAGTTTTCTCGCTGTTATTGCATTAGCTGCTTCATCGAGAAATCGACAGACCCGTACTCCACCTATCTTCAAAATAACCCTCAGGTCGAGGCTGACTATTATTTTCTCGCTAGCATCGGTCCTTCCGGCAACAAACAGCCTATGCTTATCGATGTAGACCCAGCTAGTGTTGGGATTGGTCGCGATTCCAAAAAGCCTTTCAAGATTGCCTCCAAGAATGGTGAGCCTCAACTGTGTCGGTTATTTATACCACAGGCCAGCAACGGTAGTCAGACCTTGGTACGCAACGCGTATCAGGGATACCGTGCCTTTACGGTTCATAAGACATGCTTCAAGACAGTTCATACATTGGCAAAGCATCTCGATTATAACCTGGACCAAGTCATCCGCAGTATGTATGAGTATGCTGCTAGCGTGCTGCCTGTTAATGGTATTGAGCTTACTAGGGGGATTCACCCCAGTCTCGACCTCACCAACATCCCTCCTCTCGCGCGTTCGTCTCTCAGTTCTTCAACCGGTAAGCTTTTCAGCTCTATTTTGCAGTTGCCTTCTGAACTTCAGGACTGCATTATTCAACAGCTTGATAACAGCTGCGAGGCTGCTCGTATCTTCCACGCCTACAAACTGGCGCCCTGCATCTTGACCCGGACAGAGCATCATCGGCTGTACCGCAACGATACATCATGGATCAAGCTACTTAGTCAGAACGATCTAGCTAGTAAGGACCTCACAGAGATCTCTGGAGAGTCAGACTCCTTTGTTCTATCAGCGGAATACTGGACAATGGGTCACGTCACTTACATAGCTAATTTTAGAGTTATTTCGGCCCTTGACAATACAGAGTGGAAGAGCGACGAGCATTGCGATAAATACCTCACTGTTTTCAAAGTTCATGTTACATCGATTGCGAACATCCACTACTATGAGACCTTTACGGGCCCGTATGGTGTAACCCAAATCTCTGTGTTTTTCAAGGACGGTAGTCAGCCTGGAGTGTTGGGGAGGGCTGGAAAAGCGGATCTACGCTTTCGGGTCTTCTGTCCTCTACCGCAACTTGTTCAGTTTGGCAATCGTCTTGTCGATATAACCGAGAACGGTTTGGAAAAAAGCGAGACCTCTGTTGTGACCCAGAGCATGTGGGCTAGCGAGATGCCTCCTGTAGGTAGTGTTGTGTGCAGCTCTGGTTTCCGCTTTGTCACTGGTCACCACTTCAGCTACCTTCCTTTTGAAAAGGACGGAGTTCAATGTGTGGGGGTTACGGCCCACGCTCACCGCAATGGTATCACTTCCGTGACTATCCATCATGCTGATGGCACAGACCATACTGTTTCCCAGAAGAAGCTATTCGAGACGCAGCTCCCAGAAATACCACTCACATTTATGTTACGGCGCCACGAGATTATTACTGGTCTTTGGCGGGTTGTTGCTGGAATAAACGATATGGCTGGTTCTTACTTTGCTGTTTTCACAAACCAGAACCGTAGCTTCTTGTTTGGTCCTATACTCGCCTCAATACGGCAATTGGCACGTTGGTCTACTCTCACTGACCAGTCTGTGACCAAAGTCAAGGGCATAGCACTTGACGTGGCACCCAATAGCAACAGCATACAGCATATTGCTGCCATATTTGATCGTGTCGAGAGCACCCATGATGACATGGGTGTAGAAATACCGTCGGATCGCACCCAGCTCATTCGCCACTCCATCTACGGCATGGGGTCATGGGAGATTTACAACAGCTTTGGCGCTGTAGATAACTGCGTGTGTATTGATCTAGGCTTGCTGCTAAGCCAGCCGGTTGCCATGAAGATTACATATAGCGATGGTACCTACAGCATTCTTGGCCGCTGGGCAACCAAGGATTTGCAGATAAGTACGGTCTACAACGCTGAAACTGATGGAGAAATTGAAAGCTTCCATGTTCAGGACTCCTCAATCACAAGACCAAATCGCGGCATGCCCTTTATTATGGATCTGCAAGTATCCAGCTCAAAGCGAAAGATTTTAGTTCCCAGTGGCACTGACGTCACTACACTCGCATGTACGCCGGGATTGGTTCTACGCTGGACGTACAGCTACTATAGTAGCTTCCTAGAAGCTTGGGATGGTCTTTGTGCCTACCATGATGGCCAGAACGGAGCTTATACGGATGGTCACAAGATGATTTTGGAATGCTAGAGGACAGTGGACATGCAAGCAAAATAGAAGAGTTAGTATGGAGGGAATTAAATTCGGGTTAACTATTCATCAAGCAAGTAAAGGAAAAAAATCATATCTCAGCCGTTGCTCCACTGCATTATGCATATTTCCATCCACTGAGAGTGCTCATTGCAGGGCCTTGAAAATAATTTCGAATGGGGAGTTGGTATTTAGACAGTATAGAAAATGCCATCCGTCATTGTCACTACCATGTCTAGACTAAACACATGAGCCTTGGCGAACTGGACCAGAGTTAGCTACCTGGTAATCTTGACATAGGTTACTCATAACATCCACACGTACCAGTACTGTTCTAAAGCGGAACCAACAACTAATTATGATTATAGTCATGAAATAGTCATCATCTAACCGTCTATGGTTCGTGTATCAATAAAGCGTAAATCGTAGTCCCTTTTATGAGCAGGTCCACCTCTTACTGGCCGCCTTCCTTTTGGAGAAGGGGTTAGTGTTGGAAACTACCAATACAGAAAAAGATGAAGAGAAAAGTTAACCTGATAACATTTGGGAAAGGTGTAACAAGGTAACCAAGCAGGAAATGCCAGTGGAAGATAACACGAACAAGGGCGTATGGGATAAGCAGTAGTTGTATAAGCTACTAGGCTTAGGGGCAATAGCCCAAAACCTGGAAACTACTAGAGCATGTGTAACCCGAAAACTGACAGAACGGGCAAGGGCTCGAGTTGCTTGGACGAATCAATAGAATGAACTCGTAGGTACAGACTCTATTCTGCTCAAAAGCGGCAGTTACTTGTTTCGTGACTGTAAGGCGCACCGAGTAATCAATACACACTGCAGCAAACGACCGGCTTCAAAAAAGAGGTGGTCATGTCTGAATATTGTTAAACAGCATTGCGATAACAAGTTCTGTAAATCATGAAAATATATCTTGCTGGCGTCCCATCGTTTGAGAGGCAAGACTAAGTATTCTACCGCATGTTGTCGTCGACATTGAATAAATTGTTTGTTTACTCGGTGTCCAGGGCATCTTTCGTTGAAAGACTCCTGGTGCTTGGGCTCGTTAGGGCTATATCTGAAGAGAAGCCACGTTTAGTAACAGGTGCCGGGCGGCCTCCATGGTTGGCTGTCCAGACTTTGCCGCTCGCTCTGCAGCTTGGGCTGCAGCGCAAGTGACGGCGCAGGTTGTAATCACGAGTAAATGTAACGCCACAGCTACACTGCCATACCATGATTACTTCTTGGTGGCGGTGAGCGTGGCGACGCATGTCACGGAGTGTAGCAAAGGTCATGTCGCAGCCGGGGCACGCATGGGGCCGGGTGTGCGTTTTTCTGTGCTTGCTGAGTACAAAATCCGACAATGGTTAGTTTGGGTATGCTACAGAAAGCTTGAAAGAGACTTACTTGAGTTCAGACTTTTGAGCAAATCCTCCACGAGAGCAGAGGTCGCATCTAACATCCTGTTCTAGCGAATCTTTGCCACAAGCACGGCCACGGCGCTTACGCGAGGAAGGGGTACTTGGCGGAGTTGAGCTTGAGTCATTGTTCTCTTTTTTGACCCGAGCGTTCTCGACAATGGAAGGCGATTTTTCCATTAGGGGAGGTGTAGATCCTGCGCCCACGTTATTTAATACCAACGGCTTGTATTGGATGTTTTCTGCGACAGAAACAGCGACTGCGGCCATCTGCATCAATGGGCTCTGATGTAGGTGGGAATCAGAAGTAACAGTCCGAGGACTAGGATAGCCATTCTCTAAGTGGTGAGTAGGCTCATCATAGTAGATGGCGTAGGTGTTCATGTCCATGCAAACATCGGCAGTTTCAGAATATTCAGTCACAGCACCGCTGTATCGGAAGTCTAGCGACTCAGAACTTCCCTTGGAGCTACCTGCTGAAGCTCGGGTCATAGATGCAGGGTATAAACTCTCTGTGGTAGTCTTGGGGGCTATGTTGTCAACGCATGATGCCATTCCTTGCAAGATGGTTTGAAGAGACGGGGACTGGTCTGCAGGACTCTGTAGCATTTCAGAGATGCTAAGCACACGGCGAGGCGAGTTGCTAGTAGTCATCATGCTGAGATTGACACTGGTAGCTAGACTTTCCATGTCTGATATAGGTTGAGGACTCTTATGGTGGAATGGCATACCCCCGACAAAGTGGGGTGTTGTGGGTGTGGAAGAGCTCGAGCTATACGAGCTAAATGATGTGTAGAATGTAGGGGAAGATGCTACAAGCTCAGGAACTTGATCAATATCGTTGACCATGAAATTGATAGAGCGAGAGCGCATCTTGACTTGCAGAAGAATGTTTTTGTTAAGAAAGAAAAAGAGGTAAGCCAAAAAAGTGATTATGGTGCAAATCACGGAGATCAAGTTATAAACGAGATCAACACAAGTATAAGTAGGTAAAGATGAGTGCAGTTGGAATACAAGCACAAGTATTCAGACGATAGGTATAGTAAGTTAATGGGCAAATGATGAGAGAAGATATGTAAAAGAGAATTCACAAGACAACAGTGGAGCAAAAAGAGAAGATAGATTGTGGCAAGCCAGAATATCCGATACTTTGAGCAAGAGAGGCGGGAGCGAGTGGCTTTAATAAGACAAGGAAAGATACCTGAGGTGCCACACGCAGAACAAGAGACATGTACCTTCTCCGAGTATAGGGTAGACATAGACGCAGAGGTCTGGAAGGAACCAGACTCGGGGTCTCTCAAGACAGCCAGTGTAGGAATCACATACAAACAACGATTTGGGATCAAACAGGGCAGGGGGATGGGGTAAAGTACTGGAAGGGGAGTACATGGTGTCTAATTTTGATGGGCCATGTATGTATGAACGAGATGAAAAATGAATAAATGGGAAGGGGGTGTAGCAAGTCGGTGGGTATAGCTAGAGCTCTCTCTCTGTTTCCTCATCCACTAGCCTTTCACCTTCGGCCGGGGCAGGCAAACTCCATCATCATCCGGGCAGGGTTCACTTGGAGGATTTATACCAGAAGCAGACTAATCTTTCATTGCGGCGCTAGGTTTTTATGTGCCCGCATAGCCAGCCTGAGGGATATCCTGGCGCTTGCTGGGTGTAGATAGAATACGAAGAGGGGTTGTAAAAAGCAGTGAGAGGGCTAGTTATAAGCTGGCCATTCGAGAACAGCCTTGTCACTGTTAGCTTATTCAACAGCCAGGCTTGTGTGTCTTCATTCCCCTCTGCCGAGGAGGCCATGGGACCATAGTTGCAGTTTCTGCCTTTTGTCACAAATAGCGGCTGTCTCTCCGTGCCTCTTGTAACAGTGGCTGCAAATATGGCCTCTAGGGCCATTCCTCAGCTACTTACTAGAGTGTGGCTTTGTGGCTTTCAATGGCAGACACATTTTCTTCCTCAGACCGCCTCTCGGCTTTCCACGTTGTACAAGTAGTTCTAACTTTCTGATTGAAGCTATTGCTATTTAGTGTATTGAGGATGGGGGGGGGGGGGGGGGGGGGAAAAAAAAAGGAGG